>MDKF010940401.1:0-68523 GCA_026770625.1 Nicotiana glauca | reverse complement strand
CCTACAACGTATAACACATAATCCACAAAAATCAAACGCGCTACAAAACTATTTTTTATATTTTTGGGAGTAATTTTCGTGAGAGCAAACATCACGTGCTCACAAAGTCCGATGCCATGCTCACCCAACTCGTCCACTTCTTGGGGTCCTGACTGATATACCAGGATAGTGCATCTCCCTTCAAACTCCTCATGAAGAGCTTCATGCGGATTTTCCCATCTCTACCAACCCCAACTAACTTGTCGCAATAGGTCCTTAGGTGGACTGTGGGATCTCCGGTTCCATCAAATATTTCGAACTTGGGAGGTTTGTACCCCTCCGGAAGTTCAACATCTGGTTGAATGCACATGTCTTCATAGTTCAGTCCTTCAATGCCTTTGCTACCTTCGACACCCTGGACCCGACTAGTTAACTTCTTGAGCTCAGCTGCTAAGTTCCTGATGAAGGAGTCCTTGCCATCCAACTCAGGCACATTTGATATTGGTTGGGTGTAGTGCGGTACAGTTTCCACAAAGATAGGAGTGTTATGGAGGTGGTCGTTTGTGGTGTTTGGTGGCTCGGGAATGAGCAGTGGAGTGTTGTTGCATGTGTAGTAGGTTTGAGCGTGGGTAGGCTGTATTTGTGGTTGCGGGGTGTTTTGTGGAGGTGCGGAGTTTTGGGTGTTGTTATCAGGAGCAGCAAGAGAGAATAATAGGCTTGCCAAGTTTAGAACTTGGTCCAACTCTTCCTGGAATTTCAGCATTTTTTGTTCAAGATGAGTAGCAGTTCCCTTAGCAATTGGGGTACCCTGAGAAGTTTCCTCCCTTTCAATCTCCTTTCTAGCACTTGTGTTTCCATCTTTCCTTTGTTCTTGTTTCGGACAGGACTTGGAGGAGAAGGAGGTGGAGGGCCCTTAAATCTTGTGGAATAGGATGATGGTGCCAGAATGCACGAATTAACCTTTGGGGAGGGGAATAAAATAAAAGAAAACAAAAGGTAACAAGTTAGTGTGAGTTCTGAGAAGGAGTATTGCAGTATTTAAACACATTGTGCGAGAATGTAAATCGCGTCCTAATTTTGGTACCTTGTTGTGCCCGAGGTAGGCGTAGTGACAAATGGTTTTGGAGATCTTATAATGCTAAATGCCTCATTTTATTAATAAATAATAAGACGAATCTAAAACGACTCTAAATAACGGAAGATAAAATGTCACTATTGGCCATTGGCCTTATTACATCTTAAAAATAAAGAATAAATTTACTACTTGGTCCCAAAAGAACCTTCCCCAGATTTGGCATCTTAGGCTCCATCGAACAGCTCCACCAACTCGCGCAGTCCTAGCAGTAAGTAGGCTCGAGCCAGATGTCTGGCCTTATTTCCTTCAGCGTTTTGGAAATCTTCAATCCTTTTGATGAACTTTCCTTCCAGATCCACTAGACCTTGCTTCAAATACCCTAGCCGGTTGTTGGCACTGACATCCATTTCTTTCCACTCCTCGATCAATTTCTGAGGGGCTTCTTGTATTCCCCGATGCTCACTTTCACACTCTCGAATTCTCTTGCGTAGATGATTGTACTTAGCTCATGCTTCAGTGTGCTCATCAATAATCATGTGACCTTGAACAAACCCGGGGTGGCCTATGCCATTGTCTTCTAGCCAACCCGAATAGTGCGTTACACAGCCGGTGTGATACCTGTCTGGCTCAATGGATTCTTTCTCCAAAACGATCTTACAATGCCACAAATGATGAGCTTGACACCGGTGAGGGCTATCGTCATCCTGGAAATCAGCCCTGAGGTGACTTGTCTTTTCGACCCTTGGTATGATTTACTTCCTCCCAGCTTGCCTCATGGCTCAGAGAGGAACGTAAGGATAAGTTCCCCTCAAACCAATTAGTATGAGAAATGGCACATCTCACGATCGAACAATGAACTCATCCGTGGGGAACCTTTCAAACATCCACTGCACCTGGTCTTCTTTCAGATTTTCAAATAATTCAACCCATCATCTGGCGTCCTCTAGCTGTGCGCACATCTAGGCATGTAATTCATACGCCTTGGTTGATGGAAGGCGATATGATCATCCCAATCCCTATGTAAGATCTCTTGTCGATATTCCCCTTTCTGGAGCTGTTCCATGAGCCATATATGAAGTAGCAAGTTACAACCATCAAAATGACTGCCTTATTATTGATAACTTTTCAAGGCACGGTATATCTCTGCAATGATCATGGGCACGATGCTGAAAGTCTGCCCACCAATCCCTTCCATCAAAGTTTTGGTTACCATGGCTAGTCAGGTATGGATTCTAGCCATCTTCATAGGGAACATGATCATCCCCAAAAAGCAAAACATGAAGACAAAGACCCTCCTATGGACATTTCCCAAAAAGGTGATATCAAACTCATCTGAATGAGTGCGGTATGACTTGCTATGGTCGTATCTCTTGTATAGATAGTCAAATAGGATATAGGAATCCTTCAAACATGTTAGGTCTGGATTCTTTTTCAAATCCATCATCTTAAGAAAAGTCCTTCCTTTGCGATTCTCGGGCATGAGCAAACCTGGCGTCTCCCAAGGAATTCCGACTAAACCCCCTATCTCTTCAAGCAACGGAGTCATTTCGAGGTCACCGAATAGGAACACAGACTTGTCAATATCCCAGAACAATGTCGCGGCCTCTATGATTCTGTTGTTAGGTTGAATCTCTAGGAGGGAAGGCAGATTCCCTAAGTATTTGCAGACAAGTGTTTGATCACTAGAATGAAGGTCATTCCACCAACTCAGCAGCCTTGGATGAATGTTGGTCACCGTGCCAAATCTGGGGATCTCGTGCCTCATTTTTTGTAAAATAGAGTGTTAGGCCCTTACCCCCACCGGACTTGACTAATTAAATCAATAATTAGCATAGTAAGCACTTATGTTCTCTAAATAAATGCACAGAACATAGAGACGTTTGTTTGGGTTTCAAGGAGACGCGGTGGACTTTGGACAAGGCTATCTTAATGAGTTATTATGCGGACAACATAACTGACTCGACTAGGGTTGACCATGATGCATGAACAGTTTAATGGAATAAGGTTTCTACTTTTGAAATGTTAGACAAGGTACCCTTTAGCGGACAACTCAAGAGGGAAAGGCGCGGAACCGTCGACTCCACCGTTGATCGACTGGTTTTACCGCAAATATATCTTTGCCACGTTTAGGGGTTTGATAGTATTGGAAGTGCGAAACCACTTATTATAAGCGTTGCTATAGTATTTGTTTTGGCACGAGTGGAACATGATGTTGAGGATGCAGTTACAAAAATGAAGCAGATTGCATGTATTTTCACATTCATAAAGTAAAGATTACAATATATTCTCGAAACATTACAACAGAATCGAAATAATGATAAGGCAGTAAAGAAAGAAATTAAAAGAAGGAAAAACATGAAAAGCCAAGTTAGTAATCACGATAAAATAATTGAATGCAGGAAATGAAAGCGACTAATGAAGAAATAAAGTCACAAAAGCACGTAATTGTAAAAGCCTTAAAAAAAATTCCCCAACAGAGTCGCCATGCTGTCGACGCCCCCTTTTTCTAAAGGAGAAATTGGGTTTACAACATTATGGACAAAACAACTCTCATTCCCTTTTTGAGGAATCGGGTTATGGAATTTGAAGAGTCGCCACCTAATGATTATAGAGCATCAGACACTTAAAAAAAGAAGAAGATTTTTTAAAGAAAAACCAGAGTTCGGGTAAGGGCTTGAGATTATTTCAAGGGGAAGGTGTTAGGCACCCTTCAAGATCCACTATTGTGGTTCCCGGCCATGCTTAGTTGTGACTTTAAGAAGAGTAGAAAGAAACACATGAAACTTGCACAAAGTAGTTACAGACAAAATTTAAAATTTTAGAAAAGTAAGGGAAAGGACATAAGTGATTTAAAATAGAGGGAGTAATTGGAACATAAATTAAAAAAAACATTATACAAGTAAATAAAAGGGGAAAGAGGTCGTAGATTTAAATACAATATGGATCACATCGGTACAATACCCAGCAATCACTCCTGAAAGAGGGTCGCAAGAGATATTAGCGCACCAATTATCATATCCATATTCTATCCTTCCCAACCCGTTATGGTATCAAACGCGATTAGTTTCGTTTACTTATTGTATGCTAATACCCACCCAACCTATCAGTCCTGGGGTATTAGGACTTCTAATCCTAAAGGGGAAGAAAGGGGTAGAGGCATATATGGGGTTTTAAAAGGACAAAATGCTAGTAGTGACAACCAAAACAAATGGCAAATAAGGGGATTGAAAAACAAACGTGCAAGGCTCACATAAAACCCCATAAGTCATATAGCACATAGTTTAGCATGCCTTTCACATACTGGTTTGGTCTTTAAATTAAACTTAAGCGGCTGACGGACTAGTTTAACACATAGAATCAGATAAAAAGTCTGCATTAGGCAACTCAGATCCAATTGTCAGAGATTGAATTATTTTAAACAAATTATTCAGAAAGCACTGATTTCAGACAAGAACCTAATGCATAAGAATTTAAATAGGAAGTTGAAAATTGCAGAAGGTCAGAAATGACTTTGGAATCTGCAGATTTGTTTTGAGTGAAAATGCAGGAGAGTTAAAAATACAGAACACCTTAAAAGAAAGAGTGAATTAAAGGACTGTTTGGAAGATAGCTTCAAGAGATGAGCAGAAAATTAACAAGAATTTCTTCGGACAGATTTGCAGGAATTTTTAAAAAAACAATGCAGGCTCATAAGAGTTCTATATTGAAAATGCGACACTGAAACGTTAAATCCAGTTACCCAGTTATTATTGCTCAAACAGATTAAGCGAGACAGACTCGTTCTGGATTTTAGAACTTATTACAGAGTGGGTAAATGGATGGCAAGTTTGGTTATCCTATAGTTTTGCCTAACGCGTATGCATTTCCTATAGACATGGTTTCTATATGCAACTTCTTACATGAATATTAAGTCCTATAGACAGGGTTTCTAATGATTTGCAAGATAATAAAGCGTTAACCCTATAGGCAGATTTTCTATGTCCTGATTAAAGAAACATTATTGTGATTAAACTAGTTACGAAATGAATATTAACCTACAATTTGCCTAGCGTTTAAGCATTTCCTATAGGGATGATTTCTATATGCAATTCGTTGTTTGATTATTAGATCCTATAGACAGGATATCTAATTATTTGCAAGATGATAAAACATTAAACCCTATAGGCAGATTTTCTACATGATTCAAGAGAATGCAAAAAAACCTATAGACATGATCTCTAGGTGACTTAAAGAGTTGATCCTATAGGCATGATTTCTAAATGATTGAATAACAACATCGGTCCTATGGGCATGGAATCTACCCTTTAGCAATAAAGTAAACCCCTCCTACACCCTTTACTAATATTTTTCGAGTTCTTTTTACAAGGTTATTACAGAATCAGAAGAAGGAAAGAAAACAATTTAAAAAATACATCACAGCCTACAGCTAGATCCGAGCAGCCTAATTCAATCTCAATATCCAATAGCATGTGTTTCACCAAATCCAGATTCCAGATTCCAAGGCCCTCTCTTACTCATAGTGTTTCAAAGTTCCAAGGAGCCTCCAGGACCCCAGGCAATGCTTACACTCTGAATAATAAATATTGTAACAAAATGGTGCAGGTGTGGAATTACCAGCCCTCAGGCATCCAAGTTCAGAGGGAACTCTAGGATCCCAAAACATGGCTTAACAAAGGGGGGTAGAACTTAGGAAACTAGGAATAAGTGCAAAGTGAGAGAGGAACCATAGCAGAGGGTGGTCATGGCCAGCCACGGCATAGGCTGGCACACCCCTGATCCACCGCATAGGTCAAACAAATAGGAGCAGACTCTGGGGAGTCAAACTTAGGGTCTGAGTGGTTATTAGGATACTACCAGGCCCAAGTTAGAGCTCAACACATAAAGGGGAGAGGGAATGGGAAAGCATTTAAGTAGAGACTCAGGAGAGTCTGGTTCTAGATCATGGACAGTAATATAAGATGCTGTCATGATTAAGAACATTAGTAACATGCAAAAAGGGAATAGAGGGAAGGGGTTTGCATGAAAACATATTAAAGAGAGACAGGAGAGCATAGCAGACTGAAGTTGCAAATCATAAAGAAAAGGCATAACAAACTTGAATGTAATTGCATAGTGCAGGAAGCATAAATAAACACATAGTGAAGGAGGTGTGGAAGAGGAAAAGCAAACTCATAATAGGAGGGTGTTAGAAATACATACCAGTTTTTCAATTCTAGTATAGCAGAGAAACAACAACAAACAAATGGACAGAAAGAATTAACAAGAGCAACTCAAATTTCAGCAAGCACTTGGGAATCCAGAGGAACTCCAGAAATATTCAGACAGTAGGAGAGAAGGAGCAGAATGCTCAGTAGTAGTAGAGAAGGTAGAGAGTAATAGTAGAGAGAGTATAGTCTATTTCAAAGATAGAGGTGTCTGTGTCGAGTGTGTGTAATTCTTCTGAAGTGTGTAGTGAGTTAGAGGTGCAGAAAGAACTCTCTTTTTATAGTGCAAAAGTGAGTAAACAAAAAGGCAAGGAAATAAAATTTCACAAATAGGATCTTCCTTAGTCAAAGGGATTTGATTTCAAACGGGAATGAGTAATTAAGGAAAGGAAAATAATGAAAACCTTTTCAGAGTAGCATAATAGGGGTAAGTTCATATAGTCTATTTAAGGTAAGAAGCCTATAGTACACGATTTTGAGAGAATAAGGAAAATACAGTAATCAAACAGCCAGAAATTTAAAAGCCCTTGAATGAACTTAGTCAGGAAAAGGGGAAAAGAGGTTAAGTTGTAAAAATCAGTAACAAAAATCAATCTAGCCTTAGTAAAAGGAGATTGACATCAATCACAAGCTAAAGAATCAATTCAGAAGAAAAAAACCCTCGTATATAAGCATGCTAGTATCAAACAAAGAGACGATCATAAGAAGTTTCAACTCATAAATAGGAAATTCCCAATTGATTGTAAACTATGCATGAGTACAAGAGCCCGGGATCTTTTAGAGCAGAACCCTAGAGTCAAACTTGCAAAGACCTAAACCCTAGGGTTTTAATCCGAGTATGATACAGAGAGGAGAAGGCAAGCCATTGAAATAGGCTCAGAAGTCTCTTACAGAGCCTCATGAGCGAACACACAGACACAGAATGAAAAAGCATAAAGAACATGTTTTAAAGAAGACTCTGAACTTATGCAAGTTTTAGAAAAGAAAAGAGGTGATGTATAAACTTAGGAAACAGTAGATGAATCATGTTTAGGAAGAATTCGGTAAAATTAGGTGAAGCAAGCAAACATAAAGAACCCAGTAGGAGACACATACAATAGAAATCATGTAGGGAAACATAGCAAGGATAATCATGCGAGCTTAGTCTAAAGGCACAGTAAAAATGCAAAGCATAGAAGGATCATGCTTAAATAGAAAGAAAAGCAGAAGATCAAGTTCATGCGTATTAGAGAATAAAACATACGAGATAAACACAGACAAACACACATAAAGAAAAGAGAAGAAATAATCAGAAAGTTTCCAGAAACCCTAATTTGAAAATCAAATATTATTTAAAAAGAAAATTGGGGAAAACCCGTAAAAATATCGAATATAGCACAAATATAGCATAGATCTAAGAAAAAAACCAGGGAAAAACCTCGAATAGCTTTAGGTTCTCTATGAAACCCTAGAAATTAGAAGTCTTGGAAGAGAATCCAGTGTGGAGTCAGAGATGGCCATAGCTAGGCTCCTAAATCTCGAATACGTCGGAACAGGGCTGGAGAGGCCATAGCACCACATATCTGAAGAGGATCTGAATGGATGCCATCGAGGTCAGACCTCAAAATCTTTAACACCCATGGTTTGGGGGTGAGGGAAGGTGAGCACAGATCGTCCTTGGCCTGAGAAGCCATGGACTACGGTGAGATAATGGTCGGAGAAGACGAGGGAGGCGATTAGGGTTTTGAGTGCTTGAGAGCGTTTTGAGAGAGAAGAGAGTTCGGGGGCGGCTATCTAAGAAAAATGGGGATTAGAGTTGGGGTTACGTAGAATTAAAAAAGGAAAGAGTGGATGAGGGCCATTGATTAAAATAATCAACGACCAGGATTTAAAATACAAAATCGGACGAGTTTGGTAACTGGGTCAGGGTCGGGCCCAATGTTAAATTTGGGTCGGAAATTGGGTTAATTGGGGGTTTGAATTGGGTGTAATTAAGGCTAAAATTGCAAAGAAATAGGGCCAAGTTCTAAATAGCCACTTTTTTCCTTTTTATTTAATAAAAATAGCTAAAAAATAATTTAAAAGTAACTTAAAAATACTGAACTGATTAATAATATATAAACATTAATCTAAAAATATTAAGAACAATTTTATAATTATAAAACGAGGTTAATTATAAAATAGGCTATAATTGCAATTTCATGCAATTAAGCTTTAGAAATTCCGAATAAATTTGTAAAAATGTGTAAAAATTATATTAATTATATTTTATTGTAAATATGAGAATGAAATATGTTATTCACCAAAACTGATAATTTGGGAATAATTTTGGATTTGCACTGTTAAAAATAGATAATAAATTAATTCTAAAAACCCCTAAAAATTTGAGAAAAAATACCAAAACCTTTGGGCATGCTTATATATGCATACATACTCTATTTTGAAAGTATTTGAGTATATATAGAAAATGTATAGGAAAAAATTGGTTACCAACACCTCCCAAACCTCTCAATCAGCTCCTTGTTGGGTTCCACCACCACAAAATTAGGCATTGCCATTGCTGGGCGCCTCTTAGTAACAGGCCCGACAAGGAACGGGAAAGGCGTGGGATGGGTTTTGGAAAGGTCCATGCTCTCTTTTTTTCATCTTCTTAGCTCGCCTTATGTCAGCAGCAGTGGGCTTGAAGCCTAAACCAAAAGTATCCAGGTTTCCAGGAAGAGATACCGGCTGTGTGATGACTTGCAAGGAAGCACCCAAGCCTTTTCCAGGTAAGAATCCATTCTTTATCATTTCCGAAGCCACCATGACAGATGCATCATCTACCCTGGGCACAGGAATACACTCCCCTTCCGGGATCTTTTCAATTGATACTGTGTCCAAGACTTGGTAAACCCATGGACCTTTGTCATCCTCAGCTTCATCAAAAGGCATAATGGTATTACACGAACTATCTTCCCCATGCACTACAATTTCCTGCCAGTCCCACTCGAATTTGACCACCTGATGTAAGGTAGACGACACACTTTTTGCTGCATGAATCCAAGGTCGGCCTAACAAAAGACTATAAGAAACAGCCACATCGAGCACTTGGAACTTCATAGTAAATTCAACTGGTCCTATCGCCAGTTCCAACACGATATCCCTGACCGTGTCCTTTCCTTCTACATCAAATCCTCGTATGCAAATGCTATTCTTGTTGATTCTCTCACTGTACACTTTTAACTTTTCCAGGGTGGAGAGAGCGCAAATGTTTGCACTGAACCCGTTGTCAATAAGCACCCGGGTGACCACTGAGTCTTCACATTTCACCGTGAGATAAAGTGCTCTATTATGATCAGTGCCCTCCAAAGGTAGCTCATCATCAGAAAAGGTGACCCTGTTGACCTCGAAAATCTTATTTACTATTTTCTCCAGGTGATTCAAGAAGATCTTATTAGGAACATGAGCTTCATTTAGAATCTTCATCAGCGCCCGGCGGTGCTAGTCCGAATGGATCAATAAAGATAGCAATGAGATTTGTGCCGGGGTCTTTCTCAACTGTTCTACAATGGAATAATCTTGCGCCTTCATATTCTTCAAGAATTCTTCTGCTTCTTCTTCAGTTACGACCCTTTTTACTGGTGCAGGATTATCTTTGGCTGCTTTAGCTTTTCTCAGCTCCTCAAGGGCAAAGCATCTCCCTGAACGAGTCAGCCCATGGGTTTCACAAACATCTTCTTTAACTTCCTTCCCTTTGTACGTCACAGTCACTCGGCCGTAGTTCCATGGGACGGCCTTTTCACTGACTATTGGTAACTGAGTCACTGGCTTGATGATAACCGTCTCTGTGCGAGCCCCTTTCATGATCACAACGGTCTTGACAGCTGCCCCCGGCACCACTACTTTAGTCGGCTCTTGTTTTGCTGCAACATTGCTCAAAGGCTCCTTCTTTATCACCACCACTGGCTCGCTAACTTTCTCTTCTACCTTGATAAATTCTCTTCCACTTGTTGGTTTCTCATTTGACCTGCCCTCACTGGCCCTGATCATCATTATGGTTTGTGAAGGCTTCTTATACTCTCCCTTTTTGCACTAACTCAATCATATGGGTCTCGTGATGAGTGGGCAATGGATTCTGAGTGATGTTAGGAATCTCTGGGGCCTACACTTTAATTTGGCGGGCATCAATGAGCTCCTGGATGGCCATTTTCAAATGCCAGCATTTCTCTGTATCATGTCCCGAGGCACCCGAGCAATACTCGCAGTTCACCAAGTGGTCCAGATTCCTTGGAGGAGGATTTGGCACTTTGGGTTCAATCGGTCTCAACATGCCCAATTGTATCAATCTGTGGTATAAGCTGGTGTAAGATTCTCCGAGCGGAGTGAAAGTTTTCTTCTTCTGTAGTCTATCATTCTTGGAAACAGGGTTGGGTAAAAAACCGGGTCAAATGGGGTTTTTGTAGGCTCTCGGAGGTGGGTAGGTGTTTTGTGTAGGGTAAGTATTTTGTGGGGTGGGTGCACGCCATGGCGCCTAGGGTTGGGGGTATGTTTGGGCATGGTGGACAGAGAAATGGGGGGCGGGAGGTGGATAGTAGTATTGCGGCGGGACATATAGGGTGTGTGGGTAGGTTTGGGGATGGGGTCGAGGTTGGTGATAATATGTTGATGGATCCCTGGACCAAGCTCTTGATTCCACTACTGTAACATCTTCTTTCTTTTTCTTTCCCAATGCCCCTCCAGTGCCACTCTGGATAGCCTGGGTAGTTGCCTTGATTGCAGAATAACTCATAATTTTGTTGGACTTGAGACCCTCTTCCACCATACTTCCCATTTTCACGACCTCATTAAAAGTCTTTCCAACTGCCGACACCAGATGATCATAGTAGGTAGGCTCCAAAGCCTGCAAGAAGTAATCAACCATCCAGCTTTCCTTCATTGGAGGATCGACTCTTGCAGCATGTTCTCTCCATCGAAAACCGTACTTTATGAAGCTTTCCACTGGCTTCTTCTCAATTTTGGTCAGTGATAGACGGTCCGGGACAATTTCAAGATTGTATTGGAAGTGGCTTGCAAATGCTTGGGCCAAATCATCCAAAGTGTACCATCGAGCATGATCTTGCCGCGTGTACCATTCCAAGGTACCACCACTGAGACTTCGACTAAAGTACGCCATTAATAACTCATCATTTCCCCCAGCTCCTCTCATCTTACTGGAAAATCCCCTCAGATGGGCTACCGGCTCACCATATCCGTCATACAGATCAAACTTGGGTAACTTGAATCCCGCAGGCAACTGGACGTCAGGAAACAAGCACAAGTCTTTATAGGCCACAATCACCTTTCCTCCTAGACCCTGCATATTTCGGAATGAGTGCTCTAAGCTTTTCACCTTTCGTATCATCTCCTCCTGCTCAGGGTTTTTGGGAGGATTCTCTTCTTCAGCTGAGAGATCAAGATGGGGAGTGTAAGAGTGTGGTTCTGGAGGTTTGAAGGTGGGTTCAGGTGGGTAATAGTGATTTTCTTGGGTTTGGAATAGGGGTTCACTAGAAGATCTGTGTAATGCGGCAGGTTGAGGAGCCACAAACACAGGAGTAGTTGGCGGTGGAGGGCACGTGATTTGTTTGGGTGGTGAAGGTGGTGGTGTTTGGGAAGTAGTTGCGTAGTATTACTGGTAGGTAGGGTAGGCCGGAGAGGACTTCACTGTGGGAGGATCTTGTGGCTAAGCTAATGGTGGGATGTAGGCAGGGTTAGTAGGATAGGCTGGTAGTGGCTGTCCCTTTGCCCAGGCCTGGAACATATCGGTCATTTGTTGCTTCAACTTATACATCTCCTATTTTATTGCATTGACATCCACAACTTTTTCTTCCCTAGACGGGTCGACAATGCTTGCTTCTAACTCTTTGTTGACCATTTTTGACTTATCTTTAGAGCGGATGTTGTATGAGTGGGTTGACAGAATGCCAGTCAACTTAACCACTTGCCTGGACTCATCATCAACAACAACTTTGTTATCGGTTAGAGCAATAGCAAATTTATAACCGCATATTTTTAGGGAGTGAATGCACCTAAGCAGTTAACGATTTCTATTATGCATTTGTCGACTGGTTGCGTCATCCCGACTTTCTTTATTCTCGATTGCAACTTTTCTTTTATTTTTTTTTCTTGATTTTTATGTGTTTTCTCTATTTCTTTTTCAATTCTTGCCTTTGTTTTCTGATTGTTTCGGTTCTCTCATTCCCTCGATTTCTTATTTTCTCTCTTTTCTTTCTTGTTTTTCCGCTCTTTTCTTTTTCTTTTTCTCCTCTCTTATTTTTCTTCTTATTTTATTTTTCCTTTTTCATTTGGTTACGGTCGAATTCTATGAAGATTGCCTACGTATCATGACCCCGCATGAATCAGACCGGGCATAGTTCGTGAAGATAAAAGGTAAAAAACAATAAAATATATTTTGGAACTTTTAATTTTTCACATTAAAACAAACTTTAATTACAATGACTCAAAAACTGACAAACTTACACAAAACTAACAGACTCTGACGAAAAGATGAGATACAGACTCGAACATTGAACAACCCACACACTCTAATAGAAAAGTACAAACTCAAGAACCAACAAACAGATTTTTTCCCCTACGTGCCAATTTTAACCAAATGGCTATTTTTGAAAACGTGGCCCCTTCCCAATTTCACATGAATTTTGAGGCCGGGGAGGATTATTTTATGACACTTCACAAACTTGTCCATTCTTTTACGAGAATAGCCTTTCGACAACTGAAAGATACTCTAGGGCTATTTCGGCAAGAACGGTTTAAGATACAACCGGATCGGCTTATTTTGACCAAAATCCAAACGGTATTCACTTGACCAAAGACTCTTTTTCTTGTTTTTCAAATTAAAATAAAAGACCTGGTTTTGCAAACACGGCCTTTCAGCAACTCGGGGACGAAGATTTTAAGGCCGCGTTGGCTAAATGGCCAAAACCTTGAAAACTGACCAAAAGGTGGTTGTTCTTGCAAAAGCAGCTTTCCGGCGTCTCTTTCGGGAATATTCAGCTATTTCTTACAAGAATGGCTTCACCTGACTTATTCATGCCAAAATTTAAAACTTACACATTTTTTTTGGCTATTTTTGCAAAGGGGATGTTGGACCAGATGAGGGTTGCCTACGTATCTCATATCAGATAAGAATCAAACCCGCGATGTTCGGGCAGATTTGCCAAAATCAAAGCAACAATTTTTCTTTCTTATTTTTTCAAATATTTTCTCTATTTTTTTTTTATTTTTCAAAAACCCGACAGCATTTCGGTACTATTTGGGTATTGGGTTTTTAAACAAATGATTATCCTCACTTAGTCCTAACACTGCTATTTTTTCACTTATTATGTACAAGCCAGTCAACATGCAAACCGAGCAAATAAATGCGGAAGTAGAACGTAAGATGCATCAGGATGGTCATTTCAATTCAGGTCACTTGTCCTAGACAGACCCAACCCCTGTGTTGAGTCCCCTAAGTCAAATGCACATGATGCAAACAAACGTCCTACTGGGGATCCGGCATGAAGTTTATTGTTCTTCTAGGTTTGAACCCTAGGTTTATTAGTCTAGACCTGGCTTACCCGAACGGACAACTCGGGCCGAGGGGGAGGCAGCGTACCGGGGATATAGAAGCTCCGCCGGCTTAGCAACTTATCCAAACCTCTTTTTTCGCTACTACACCCCGTGAATTGGGAAAGACTCTAAACAGAAGAGAAGCTACACGAAGTGCACCTTTCTCCATGATGTAGAAGACTCGGAAAGAGGGAGGGATCCGCGACAATTTATATACAATTCAACAAATATTAAAGCGGTAAAACATTTAGCACATAAGGCATGGAACATGTAGCAAAATCAGATAAAGCCAACTATAATAATTTAACTGAGCTCGAATTTTGAACCCTGAACCAAAATTCAGGGTTCAAATCCCTAGCAGAGTCGCCAGAGCTGTGACACCTCTTTTTTTGCTACTACACCCCGTGAAGAGTGTAATAAAAGGAGTTTTTCCAATTAAAGGACAATCGAAACGGGATTCATTTATTAAGAGATTCAGAGTCGCCACTTGGGAGATTTATGGTGTCCCAAGTCACCGGTTTGAATTCCGAATTGAGGATAGTTTTTGACTCTGTATTACAGTTGCAAACCAGAAATCTGGGTAAGGAATTCTGTTAACCCGGGAGAAGGAGTTAGGCACTCCCGAGTTTCGTGGTTCTAGCACGGTCGCTCAACTGTTATATTTGGCTAAAATTTGACTTTAATATATGTTAAACCTATGGCAATTTTTACCGCTTTTAGTCGATTATTAAGAAAGTGAACGTCATTTAAGAACATATTTTCGGATCACGTCATATGAAATGCACCCGAATCCTCGACACATTCCTATTCAACGTTTTGGGATTTGGATTTGGGGCGCATGAAATGCAAACCTGTATTTAAGAAGGTAAAATTATTAAAAGTGCGCCTAAAGTGACTCACGCGTTATTATCTTTGGGGAGGACCGTGAAATTTGCTAAACGGCCCATCCCGAAATCTAAGTATTTTAACTCAACCATTTATTGAGGGCCCCGCAATTTATTCATTTCCATTTGACAAGGATCGTCTCATCTTATTAATTAAAGGGCAAACCTAAAGAAACTACGATTTTCTATATTTTTGTCTCTAACAATGAAGAAAAAGTCCTAATCGATTAATATCATAACATTCGGGCCCCAAGTTAAAGTCCGGATTCAAACAAAAGGAATAGAACTCTTAATTTGAGCCCGCTACTTAACTCGAGAACCCAATGTTACAGATTTGACTTAATGGACTAAAGGGAATTTTAGTCCCCAGCACATTTGGGCATCAAGACTGATTCAGCCAGGCCCATGAAGAGCAGCCCAATAAGAGGCCAGATTTTGCTTGCCAAAGAGTCAAGGGTCCTAGGCCTATAATGAGCCCAATTGCGGACGCCAGTATCATTTTTTGGGCTGGTTAACATCTTAACGAGCTGTTACATAGGTGGATTCAAATTAAAGACTAAATCAACCAAACGCCGGGTTAATCTAAGAAGTAACTGACTTTGAAATTAATTTTTTTAGTTAGGCTAGCGATCCAATTATGTCAGTATATTGTTCCAGTTTATTCCTCAGATTCATATAATATCATGTTCAACCTTCTGTGAACTGCACCTAATAATCAAGTATCCAACTATTGATTACAAAGGGAATATATATGATTTCAGATGCACTCATGCGTTCAAAACATTTCCAATCAAAACTAATACAATGAATTGACTTATATTATATAAAGGCTCAGGTTAGATCAATGATTATTGGTTCAATAACCTTAAACAAATCCAATTCCTGTTACAAACCAAAGCTGATCTATACTAGACGATTGTGCATCAATGAATATCAAACCATGGGTATGCGATAACAGGGACTTAAACGTCCAATGTCAGCTCAATTAACTGTGCTCAAACACACAGTGAAGTTTGACATAATCCTAAATAATTCAAACTAGCACTGAAAATTCATGAACAGTCCATTATCAGTCCACTAACAGTCTTAATTTGTTCTATACTACTCACAGTAAATCTATTAATAAATTCATGAATCACTACACAAAATATAGATAGCCTAACAGCAGGTTCATAACAAAATTGCGCGGCAAGTTTATTTCATCCTCAATTGGTATTCACATGGCTTCAAAGTCAAGTATGTACCTAGAAATGGAACAAAATCAAAGGAGTAGGAGTCAGCAATAACTTCAGCAGATCACAGCAACATTTTTGTAACCCAGAAATGGTCTCAAATGATTCAGTAAATGTTTCACACCAAATCAGACACAAAATCCAACCCAATACAGCTTGAATAACACTAAATTGGCTCGAAAATGCACCAGAATACTTCTGAAAGTTTCAGCAGACCACAACTTAACCAAAAATCAGCTTAATCAACCTAGTGAACCCTTAGTAAACTTCATCAATTAGAAGAGATGCAATGTAACAGTTTTTTTTTTTTGAAGTTTTCTATTATTTTTGGATTTTTGGGTAGGAATTCAGATCTAAGAGAGGATTTTTGAACTTCTAATGATCTAAAGTTCAAATTTAAGCTCAGATTTGCAGAGAGGATTTTGGGGAATTTTTTGGGGTTTCAAAACTTGTTTCTCAAGGCATTAATGATGCCCTTTTATAGGCACAACTAAGAGTGTATCAGATTTTTAGCCTTACAAAATAATCCCTCCGTATTTTCAGCTTTAGTCCTCTATTTATTAACTTGTTACCCAAGTTAGTACTGAAATATGTATTGAAGTCCTACTCTAGAAGATCCTGGAATATTCTACCATGTTCTACCCCATCCCAAATACTTAAACTACCCCTGCACTTAAACTAGAATTACAGCTATAACCAAACAGTTTCCTAAACTCTGATTTACCAATTATTGAAGAACAATCCTAATGTTATCTCTTATTAAATCTAGTAAATGAACTCAAAACTAATTACCAACTTAGACTATCAAAAGAAAACTAACCAAAGCTAATATAATCAAAATCAATAACTACAAGACCAATAACCCAAATTAAACTATCAAAGTAAAGACTAACATAGCTATATCCAAACAATTATCTAACTACGGTTAGCTAAACTAAGCCTAAGGATTTTGAAGCTAGACACTAAACTGATTAACACCAACCAATCCACAATTTTAATGAATTAAAATTCAACTAAGGTTTCAAACAGGAAACACACACGATATTCAAAACAAATATAAACTAAATTAATCTCTAAATGCATTCAAACATTCAATTAGCAAGTTTAAACCAATCAACAAAACTAAACTAGAAGCTAAACCATGATAAGATCAAAATGAAACAAATATTGAACATAATTGAAGAAAACTTTGTCGATTTTCAGATTAACACTTATTAACAACTAGAATAACACCAAAAAGGAAAACAAAAGAAAGTGAACTCACGGGCACAATTCAAAATCCGGCTGCCTCTCAAGTTTTTTAAAAAATTCGACCAGTCCCGATGCCACTTAAACCTCGCCAATAACATATTATTCACGAGGAGAATGGGGAGATTATGTATTACCAATTTGGTAGTTTTTAGAGAAGTTCGGGTTTCGCCGGAAAGTTTCGATTTAATATTCGAACAATTCCGGGCATATTCGAGGGAAACTAGCCTGGGATTTGGATAAGGGAAGGGGAGGGGGACCCAGGGTGTTAATTTGGGCGAGTTTGGATGAACTTGCGTCTTGGCCGGAGATTTTCGATTGAATATTCGACGAATTTGGTTGATGTTTGAGGGAAATTGATGGTGGATTTGGATAGAGGAAGGGAAGGGGGATTCAGGGTGTTATTTTGGGGTCGTTTGGAGTTCTCTGCCGGCGGAGACGATTTCAGGTCGGCGGCGCCGGCGGAGAAACAGTGGATTGTAAAAGGGGTACGAGGAAGATGGCTGATGTCTTTAGGGTTTTAAGACAGCCTTATTAAAATCAAAGAATAGATCCTGGCCATTGGATTGGAATGGCTGAACGGCCAAGATTAGGTCACTTAAAGGAACGACACCGTTTATGCGTCTCTTGGACTGGACCGGGTCAGGGGAACGGGTTGGATTGGGCTGGGCATGGGGGATTTCCTTTTGGGCAAAAATAACAGCCCAATTCAGGCATTCTAACAAGACCATCCTTTTAATTTGCTTTCTATTATTTCTTTTGTTTCATTTTGTATTTTATATATATTTTTTGATTTTCTAATTTTTGTGAAATGCTAAATTAAAATAAAACTATGTTGATTCCTAAAATTAATTCCCAAATACAATGATTCCTAATTAAACACAAATTAAGAAAAATTGAAAAAAATGCAAAAAGACCAGTTTGTTATTTTCTTTATTTTCAAGCAAATGCCAAAAGTATTTTTTGTATTTTCGTATGAATTAAAATGCATAGATAAAATACAACAATTATAAGAAAATAACACAAAAATCCACAAAATTGTAAAATAATGAAAGAAATTATTATTTTTTTGAATGTCTGGGATAACTCGTATAGGGCAAAAATCAAGTGCTCACATTCTCTTTTTCCCAAAAATCCGCCAGAGTTTTAGTACTATTTGGATATTGGTTTTTCAAAACATGTGACTGCCCTCACTTAACCCTAACACTGCTATTTCCCTTCCAATTCTCTCCCATTATGTACAAGCCGGTCAACATGCAACTTCGAGCAAATAAATGCACAAGTAGCACGTAAGATGCATCTGGATGGTCTTTTCATTTCAGGTCACCTGTCCTAGACGGACCCAACCCCTGTGTTGAGTCCCCTAAATAAAATGCACATGATGCAAATAAAAGTTATTACTAGGGATCCGGCTTGAGGCTTTGTTATATTAGGTTTAGCCCTAGGTTTATTATTCTAGACCTGGCTTACTCAAGCAGACAACTCGAGCCGAGGGGTAGGCAACGTACCAGGGATACAAAAGCTCCGCCGGCTTAACAACTTATCCTAACCTCGTTCTAAATGGGATAGGACTCTAAACAGAAGATAAGTCACACGAAGTGCACCCTTCTCCATGATGTAGAAGACTCGGAGAGAGGAAGGGTTTCGTAGCAGTTTATATATACAATTCACCAAATATAAAAGCGGTAAAAAATTTAGCACATTTAGCATGAAATATGTAGGAAAATCAGATAAAGCCAAATATAACAGTTATTCTAAGCTCGAATTCTTGAATCCTGAACCAAAATTCTGGGTTCGTGTCCCCAGCAGAGTCGCCAGAGCTGTCACACCTCCTTTTTACACACCAACCCGAAGGATAGTGTATGAGGGAGTTTTTCCACTTTAAGTGACATTCTTCGAAATGCGATTATTTATTCATTTTTTATTCAAAGTCACCGTTTGGGATAATTTATTTGGTGTCCCAAGTCACCGGTTTATTTTGAATCCCAAAACGAGGAAATTTTTGACTTTCCACGTGAAGTTTGCGAACCAGAAATTCTTGAGTAAGGAATTCTGTTAACCCGGGGGAAGGTGTTAGGCACCCCCGGATTCCGTGGTTCTAGCACGGTCGCTTAAACTATCATAATTGGCATATTACCTAATTTAAATACATGTTCAGCCTATAGTACAATTTTAAATTATTTACAGTATTTAATTAATTTTTAAGGAAGCTTGAACGCCCTTTAAAACGTGTCTTTGTATCGCATCACATGAAATGCACCAGCAATCTGAAACACATTTTATTTAACTTTTTAGGATTTGGATTTGAGTCACATGAAATGCACACTCGAGTTTAGGAAGGTAAAATTATTAAATAATGCGCCTAAAATAACTAACACATTGTTAACTTTGCGGGAGGCCATGGAGATTCGCTAAATAGCACGTCCCGAGTTCTAAAGATTTTAAAGATATAATTAAAGAGGGCCACGTAATTTGTGAATTTTTTTTGGCGTGGCACACCTCGATTTCACTTTTAAAAGGACATTCTAAAGGTGAACTATAATTATCTATTAAGGAATGTCTCTAAAAATTTAATTAATTAGAACTATGCATTAACTATTAAAGTCATTCGAGAAAATTCGGGCCTCAAGATCAGGTCCAAACTTAAACAAGGGGATCTCCATTATTGAAGATCCCTTAATTCAAGTTTGCTACTTAACTTGGAAGGCCCAAGCTTGCATTACAAAATTAAAAAACCACAATTTAAATATTGATTCAGGCCCTCAGTATATTGGGCTTTGAAACTAGCCCAAGAATGAGGAAAATTCGGTTAGCTCTTATCCGAAGCTGCCCAATTGTTGGGCCTCTGATCAAACCCAAATCGAGGCAAGTTGTAAACTGGGACTCAGGATCTAATTCCAGATCAGTCCACAATCTAGCACACATGAACCAATTCAAAAGGGCTGGTAATACTTGGGCTTCCTATTATGTAATTAGGCCCAACTCTCGCTTAAACAAAAGGGTTGTGCTGCCTTTGCTCATAAATGAGCCCAAACTGATATTGATGTTAATTTTAGACCTGTTAACAATCTGTAAAACAAATGCACAATTTATTCAAATCAAAGACATACTAACTTTTAAATGCAAATGTTTCGCACATTTTCAACCTATTTGCATATTGATAACTAACATACTCAACCTGGAATTTTAAGAACCCTTTAATTTCGACTAATACACCTTAAAACAAACCTAGTCATGGGCTGAAAACTGGAAGTAGCTACTGAAACTCTCAATTTTACATATTCATTTCTGAGCTGTTGCTTTTAAAAAAAAAATAACTCATGAACTTCCAAACTAACATATAATACAATATAAATCTAAAATATCCTACTGTTTTGAATTGCAAATGAACTATTTTGAATTTCACTTTTTCAGTCGGTGCATGGTGAGCAACCTAGAGCAATTAGCATATTTGAGCTACAGGATACGCCCAGTTTCACTACAATATAAGTTTACATACTGTTTCTGGATTTGGTTTCTACTTGATACCTTATTCTAAATTTAAATCTCAAATCAACATGATAGCTAATCTAGAATCAACCATACTACAGCTAACATTGGTAACACAATACTTATATAGTTCTGAAACACAAACAGTCCAACAGTCTAGCTATTTACAAATGACTGTATTTTTCAAATAAACACAAATGTGCTAAATATCTAAACTAAGTAAAATAGCAGGAAATTCTGGAGAATAACAAGCAATAAATCATCATTTATCTTCAAATTTGGTCATACATGTTGATCTAATCTTCACACATCACTTGGAGCCAAAGGAATAACTGAAATTTGAATAGAAATAGGAAAATGAGGATCACCAAAGCAGCAGCAACACAACAGTGTTCAACAAGTGCAATTACCTAGGGAATGGAAAAAGATCAACTCAAATTTAAGCTTGAATCCACAACAAAGTGAGCATAACCAGCAAGACTCGTATCAAAGGGTGTAGATCTAGGATCCGATTGTTTTTAGCCTTTCAAACTTGATCTCTCAACTCTCAATTAAACTGTAAGATCTTAGAACTTTTTTAAAATTTTTAGATCTGGAAATTTTCCCTCTAAAAACTCCCAGGATTTCAGACTCTCCAGTTTTTGAATTTGTTGGTTTTTTGGATTTGAATTTGAAATTTTCAGATTTTCTAAGCTTGTAAACTTTTTTGAATATTGAATTTTCAGATTTTTGGATCTCTAGACTTGTCTTGCAAGGCAAAAGTACTGCCCTTTTATAGACAAAAGCTGAGGCAACTTTTAGATTTTCTTTTGCACCCTTGCCCCCCTTTTAATTTTATTTTTAGCTTAAAAGTCCCTGAATGACTGACTTATTAACCAAGTTATTATACTAAGTTTTTGATATTTTAATTAGAACTCCCATCTAGAAGGTTCTAGGGGGTTCTATTACAGTTATTGTAGGAATTCCCTAATTGGACTACCTATACTATCCTTGAATTAGGTATGAAATTACTAACCTATGTCAATCTAACCCCAGCCCTTTTAAACTTGGTCAAAATGACCATGGTTAATCATCAAAGGCTGAAAACTATTCAGCTATAACCAAACAGGGTCTAATTAACAAAACCCCTGAAATTGAACTACCAAAATCCATCTAAACCTAATTAGAACCTAGCCAAAAGATTAAGAACAAAATTAATACAAAATCATGCTATCTATACCAATCAAACAGAAAAATTAAGAATCAAGCAAAAGAACAAAAACATGATCATATAAAACAGTATGAATCTGAAAATAAAAAAACTAACTAAAAAAAAACCTTAACAAAAGAACCTAAAATTATGTCAATTTTGATAATAGGTATCATGCATTAATCAAAGTTTATTTTATTCATTATGTTTGACCTCCGGACAACTTACTATTGTAATTTTGCTATTTTTGTTATTTATATATATAAAAAATAGCCCTATGCGCTTGCCTAGCGGATCGCCAAAAAAAAAATTAAAAAAAAAAAATTTGCAAACAAAAATTAAGGCGCAAATTTGATTAAACATGAGGAATAACCAGTTTCAATTACAGAAAAATTCCCTATGCGGAGCGAAAAAGAAACAACAGACAAATGAAAGAAAAACAAACAAACAAAGAAAGAAACAAATCGAGAAAACTTACTGATTTTAGGCCTCGACTTGACTGACTTCGAATCTGATCCTCAGCTAATGTTATATGTCTATTTTGCCAAAATAAACAAATAATATTAATTGGGGATCACTCGAATACTGGGGAAAATCCAAACAAGGTTGAGCTTTCTTTAAACTTCAAAACCAAACCCTGGATCTAAGATTTGAGTAGTTCTGGCTAGGTTTGAAGGAAATTAGTTTGAGATTTGGGGAGAGAGGATCAGGGTGAGTCCGAGGTGTAATTTTTGTGGGGTTTTGAGGCGGCGGCGCCACGCCAGACACGGCGAAGGCGGCTCTAGGGTTTTGAATATTGAAGGGCTTGGGTAGGATTTGGGAAAAATAGGGCTTAGATCCGTAATGAGGAGGAGAAGGAGAGGTTGTGGGGTAAATTTTGGGGGATTTGGACAATCGCCGCCGGCAGAGGCGATTTCTGGCCGGAAGCTTACGGTGGGGGACGGAGGAATTAGGTTTGTATATTGGGGGTGTGAGAGACGACGGAAGGAGGGGGGATAGGGGGTCATTTGTACATATATCTTCAGTTCCTGGCTGTTAGATTAAGAAACCTAGATGGTCAGGATTGATTGCATCCTAAAACGGCGTCGTTTGGCTATTATAGGGGCTGGACCGGGTTGGGGGCTCGGGTTTGGACTGGGTTGGACGGGTATTAGGGGTTGGGCTAGTAATTCATTTTAATAACTGGCCCAAATATTAACAAGCCTCTTTTAATTTTTTTATCCTTTTATTTGTTATTCTCTTTTTTTTCTTTTTCAATTTTAAAAACTAAACTAAAATTAAACCTCACAATTAATTCAAACTACCTAATTAAGATACAATTAGCCTAATATCAATATAAAGGAAATTAATAAACCTAAAAACTAAAATTAAAATCAAACAAAACAAATCAATGTTTCTTTATGATTTTTTTGTATTTTGTAAAAGCCTAATTACTAATTAGTCTAAAATATGTAAAATTAAATCCTAAATGCTCATGTAATGTTTTTGTATTTTTTATGAATTATCATGCACACACAAATAAAATACACACAAAAATACGCAATTAAAGCCTAAAAATCAAATAATAAAAGAAAAGTCCTAATTCTAAGAGGTCTATAGGAATAATTCAAGCGAGGCAAAAATTACGTGCTCACACTTATATGTTTCTTTCACAAGAGATAGTAAAAAAAATTACACACGATCTCTATAGGGTTATTTTCTTCTATTCAAAAATTCAGTGGGCGTTGGAGATCATTGTCTCTGGATTGATCAATACTAACATTATGAAATTACAAAAAAGTCCGTTACTCCAATCTCTCTTATTAGATTAATAAATTATGTATATATTGTTTGTATCCGAACGAGTGTAATGTCTCTCGTTTAGAAGAATAAGGATGAAAATCTTAATTTTATGAGGGACGGAATGGAATAAACAAAGTGAACTAAAATAACAAGATGAATCATCGTATCATACAATATTATAAGCATGAACATTTTTAGGTGATGCTAGTTTAGTAAAATATCCTTCAAAAAATGAATGACCAAATTACTGTAAAGACCCGACTGGTCGTTTTGAGCATTTACACTTCGCTCGGCAGATTGAGGGCACGAGTATCTCTGCATAATGTATTATGACTTGTGTGAATCGTCGATTTGGATTTTCAAGTTACTCGGAATCGATTTGGAAGAATGAACTTCAGGATTGAAGCTTTGAATTGGATGAGTTAACGAAGTTTGCCTTTTTAGCATTTGACTGCGGATTGGGATTTTAATGACTCCAATAGCTTTGTATGGTGATTTCGGATGACATAAGCGTGCGTCCAGATTTAGAACTGGAGGACCGTAGGGTAAATTAAAGAAGAAAATTAGAAAGTCGAAGTTTTGGAAGGTTAAGAGATTTGACCGAGAGTTGACTTTAGTGATATCGGGGTCAGAATAAAATTTCGAGAGTTAGATTAGCTCAATTATGTCATTTTTGAACTTCCACGCAAAATTTAATGTCATTCTGGATTAATTTGATTTTATTCGGCACGAGTTGTATAAGTTGAAAGTTCATAAGTTTATTAAGTTCGATTTGTGGTGTGATTCATAATTTCTACATTATGTGATGTAATTTAAGGCTTCGAGTAGGTCGAGTGGCTTGAGTGAGTTTCGGATAGGTTTAGGTTGTGTTGCGCTTGTTTGTTTTTTGCTTCTATATCATTTCTATAAGAATAAATGGTTCCTTATTAATAAAAGGAGCTCCGAATTCAGTTTTTATTGAAGCATTAGATCCGTATCGTAATTATGGAGCCATAACAAAAAGAATCATTGAATTCGGACATCGTATGAGAGAGTTATGCTCAATTCCGTATCGGAGTGTAGTGATCCGACCAGTCATTTTGAGAATTTTTACTTTGCTCGGTAGTTTGTGGGCATGAATAGTTCAGTATGATGTATTAGGACTTGTGTGAAATATTTGAGTGAATTTCGAGTTGATTTGATATGTTTTGGCGCGAATTTTTGGAAGTCGAAAGTTTGAAAGATTATTAAGTTTGATTTGAGGTGCGTTTTGTTCTTTCGATGTTGTTATGCATGATTTGAGACCTTGCATAGGTATGTGTTATGTTATGGGACTTTTGGTATGTTTGTATGGGGTCTCGAGGGGTTGGGGTGAGTTTCGGATAGGTTTGGGTTGTGTTGCGCTCATTTTTCTTATGTTTCGACGTCGTTTCTTCAAGCATAAATGACACCACATTGAGCATCTGAGTTTCGATTTTTGTTTTAATTATAGAATTAGATCCTTATCACAATTACGGAGCCATAGCAAAAAGAATCATCAAATTTGGACATCGTATGAGGATTTATGGTCATTTTTACTAAGAATTGAGTTGCTAGATTTTTTTTATATTAATTACAAAATTGCCATTGACTTCGTATTTAAAAATTTGCACGATTTCACATATTAAAACTAACATATCTCCTTTATTATAATGTCAAGTTTAGTAATTCCAAAAGCCTAACTTGACTAAAATTTCATAAGGAATCTATTGGAGGCATAAAAAGCAAGTTTCGGGATTGTTTGACACATAAAATGAGGCGGAACAGCTAGACAAAAATACTTAATATCAAAAGTTTGCTCATTTGGTCGTATTTTGGGTTGAGGAGCTCGGATTTGGACAATTTTTGGAGGCGATTTTCACCATATGGATTGGGATATGTATTTTATACTCAATTTTGGTAATATTTCATGAATACATCTTCGTTTTTGGCATTTGATCGATGATTTCAAAGTGAAATTTGGGAGTTTTATCTAAAAATTTATAATGTAAATTTTAAAGTTTTGAACATCGATTCAGAGTCTCATTTGAGTAAAACTCGTATGGTTGGACTCATAATTGAATGAGTTGTCGAATTTTGTTAGTCTTGTTGGGATCCGAGGCGTGCAGCCGTGTTTGACATTTTGGTTGATTTTGGGATTTTGATTAAATATTTGACCTTTATCGATTGGGTTTGTTTCTTTTGGCATTATTTGATGTATTTGAGTTGCTTTTGGCTAGTTTCGAGCTGTTCAGAGGTTGGTACGCGCGGGATGACATTTTTGGAGCATTGTTTGACTTGCTAGGTGTTGGATTTGGCTTGTTCGAGATAAGTAACACTTCTAAACTTGGTGCGAAGGGTATGAAACCCCGAATTACGTGTTATGTCTTTGGTGTTGAGGTGACGCACATGCTAGGTGACAGTCGTGTGGGCGTGCACCATGTGAATTGTGACTTAGTTATTCATGTGGTACTGTGTAGTTACTTGATCTTATTTGTAAGCATGAAATCTCTACGAACTGAAGATATTGAGTTGTGATCCATATTAGAAACCATTTCTAGTCTTCATGCTTATTCTGTTGCGATCCGCTGATGTCTTTTCTACTGTTGAATTATTTAATTAAGTTGCAATTTCATACTCAGTCATCTTCATTCATTTTATATCATATCAAAGTCTTTATTGCTATTTATTGACACGTCATATCATTATTTTGGGCTAGTTTCATGACATTGTGAGCCTGAGAGACTGAAGAGGTTGATGAGTGAGTGAGACCAAGGGCCTCATTGCGAGTATATTGATACAATAGCACGTGAGTTGTCCGTGCAGATTATAGAGCTTGGGATGAAGGAGCCTCTTTGGATTTTGCACACACCCCTAGTGAGCGCATACATATATATATATATGGATCGTGTTGCACGTCGCAACGAGCCTTATGACTATTTATATGTGGATCGGGTTGCACGCCGCAACGGACCTTGTAGCTATATGTAGATCGGGCTGCATGCCGCAACAAGTATTGTACAGTGCTGAGTGATTGAGTGTGCTAAGTATTGAGCATGGTGAGAGAGAATACGAGATAGTGAGATTGAGTACTTTGAGAGTGTTCATTACTGAGATGCATTGCATTTGATATGCGTACTTGAGAGACATGCTTAGATATGTATTTCCTTCTATTATCTGGTTTTGGTGACATTCATGATTTTACCTGTATATTGACATGTAGGCATAGAGATGTATTTTTCTCATGCTATCTGAAAATGAAACATTTTATTTGTTGTTGAAAGTCTTCTGGGACAAATCAGAGTTTTCAACTTACTCATATATTCTCTTGGGATTTTCGGTGAAAGATTTGGGATCTACTGTTATAATTGAAAACTATGCCTATTTTTCCGGCCTTGTGAACGAGTTGAGTATCTTATTTTTTAGTATGTTTCTTGTACCATTGTTACTATAATATTATGAACTGTTGCTGGTTATTGGAGTGGGACTCCGACCCTTGTCCCAGCTCGTCACTACATTCAACCTAAGGTCAAGTTTGTTACTTATTGAGTACATGGGATCGGACCTCTAAAAGATCTCCAACTTAGATAACAAGATCACTTTTTTTCCCTTTGTCTATTGTATAATTTTCAGCTTTCACAGTGTTGTTATTTGACGTTTGAACACTAACTTATTGTAACAGACGATCGCTGAAGCTGTTGGAGATTGGTTTTTTGACCGAAGTGAATTCCAAAGGGTTTGTTGCCCTTATCCTTGTGGCAAATTTTGCAAGTAAATTAAGGGAGCTCATGTTGCACTACTATTTCATTTTTTTTTTATATAAGTGGAGTATCTTAGATATTGTTAGCCAAATACTCATGTAATTGTTTTAAGATTGTTCGTGAAACTTTAATATATTATCTCAGTTTGAAATGTTTATTTCTTTTTTTTTAACCTATTGCAAGCATGCAATGAACTATGCAAAAAAATACAAAAACTTGAAACTCCCAAATGAGTAAATACATTTGGATCGTACGTTACAATCTCAAAATCTATTTATTAACCATTTTATCTTACATAAAATTTATTAAGGATTATCAATCAGAACAAAACTGTTGTGCAGACATAGCTAAAGACTGTCAAAATTACGTAAGGAAACTTAATTCCATCAATTTCTTTAATGTGTTCGTTGTTGCTATATTTATTTATTGAGCTCTTTGCATTTCGTACATCAAATATATTCAGCTTTAAAAGAAATGACGGATAAAATGAAATTAGGAATTTTTTTTTTTTAAAAAAACGAGGTTGGAAGGGATAGGAATCAATCAAATTTCTTCTTCAGTTTTATCGATGCAAAATGCAAAGAACTCCTACTAATCAGTTCCTTCATTATTTCATCTATATGGCATAAATGTATTTATTCAGTTTTAATGTATAAATCCAGGTAAATTACAAACTTTTTAAATACTCTATTATATATTTTCTGAGTATAATAAGTATAAGGTATAATATGTATCAATAATGTTAACCTCCGAATATTATTTTTCTCAATAAGCAGGGTTTTAAATTTAGGAGCCATATTTAATTTTTGTTACATTATTATTACGATTACCTGATGTTTGAGTCGGGGAAATTTGGGCAAGTGGATTTTAAATTCACAATTTGATACCAAAAATTGGTTTATTTTTTAAAGTATGTTTTACTAATTAATTTATATTTTGAAAAAGTTGGCCACCAAGAATTTTATTCGATATTAACAAAATTATTATCTCGCAGGAAATATATATCAAGAAAAAAATGTGTTGCAAGCAAATTATACCGGTGTTACAAATTTGCATATTAGCCTTAGTTTTATTTTCTGAGACATTGGTAAATGGTAGAACTATGGAAGAAATGAGGCTTCTTTGCTACTTGCAATGCATGGAAGACTATAGAAGTTATGACTGGGACATATTTAAGGATTTTACTATGGAACAGGTTGACGAAAAATGCAAAAGGGGTGAAAGCTATAGGCCATGTGAAATTGAGGGAGAAGTGGTTGTAGTTCATTAAATTGTTATTTTCTTATACTATTCTCTTCACAAGAGATAGTTAAAAAAACAAAAAATAACACACGATCTTTATAGGGTTATTTCTTTCATTCAAGTTTTCAGTGAACGTATCACTGTCTCTAGATTGATCAATACTGACATTATCCAAAATTATAAAAAAGACCATTACTCCAATATCTCTTATTAGATTAATAAATTATATATGTATATATTGTTTGTATCCAAACGTGTGTAATTATGATGACCGATAGGTCATCTTATATTTTTGAACCTAATTATGCGCTTCGAAGTTTTAACTACCTCATTTTACTCATTCTCGATTTGCGTGTGCAGTCCGAGCATGTTTCCGGAAAGCTTTTATGTTAAAAACTGGAAAATGTGAAAAAATTTCCTTAAAATTCATTTGAGTTGACTTCGGTCAACGTTTTAAGCAAACGAACCCGGATTCATATTTTGACGGGATCGGTGGGTCCTTATCGTGATTTGAGACTTGGCCGTATGATCGGAATCGAATTCAAAATTCCCTAACCCGAGTTATTGGACTTTGTTGTAATTTGAAAGTTTAAGTCTTGATGAATTTGAGATGTTTGACTAGTGGTTGACTTTTTGGATATACGATTTGTATTTAGTTCCGGAACCCGGTATAGGTCCAATACCATATTTATGACTTGTCTCTTAATTTTGGTGAGAAACAGAGTTGGTTTGACGTGATTCAAACGTTAGGTTGTGAAAATAGAAGTTTCAAAGTTTTCTTAAAAATTTCATTTGATTTGGCATTCAATTCATAGTTCTAGGTGTTATGTTGGTGATTTGATCCCGCGAGAAAGTTTGTATGATGCTTTTAGACTTGTGTGCATGTTTAATTTGGAGCCCCGAGGGTTGGGTGGGATTCGGATAGGCTACAGAGTAAAAATTAAACTTAGAACATTGCTGGTGTGCTTCAGTTTTTGTTGCTGGCCTCAGACCCCGAAATTGCGAGGTCGAGGTTTGCATTTGCGACGATGGATTTGCATTTGCGAGCTACTCATTGCATTTTGATGTGCATAGATTATCAGCAGTTAAACAAGGTGACCACAAAGGGTGTTTCCTGCAGAACTGCTGGGGATTCCTCCCAACAACGATATTGACTTCTGTATTGATTTGGCTCGGGGCACTCAACCCATTTCTATTTTGCCATACCGTATGGCCCCGCTAGCGTTGAAATAATTGAAAGAGCAGTTGAAAGATTGCTTGGTAAGGGCTTCATTAGACCTAGTGTCTCCCCCTGGGGTGTTCTTGTGTTGTTTATGAAGAAGAAAGATGGATCAATGAGGATGTGCATAGATTATCAGCAGTTGAACAAGGTGACAACCAAAAATAAGTATCCATTGCCAATGATTAATGACTTAATTGATCAGCTTCAGGGTGCCAAGGTATTTTCAAAGATAGATTTGAGGTCTGGCTACCATCAGATGAGGATTAGGGCATCTGATGTCCCTAAGACAGCTTTTTGGACTCGGAATGGGCATTATGAGTTTCTAGTGATGTCATTTGGCTGACAAATGCCCCTGAAGCATTTATGGATTTGATGAAATGGGTGTCAAGCCCTATCTGGATTCTTTGTGGTTGTGTTTATTGATGATACCTCGATCTACTCCCGCAGTCAAGAAGAGCATGAGCAGCATCTTCGTATCATTATTCAGACTCTGAGAGATAGTCAGTTATATGCTAAATTTTCAAAATACGAGCTCTGGTTGAGCTCAGTCGTTTTCTTATGGCACGTTGTGTGAGCATAGGGTATTTAGGTAGAACCTAAAAAGATTGAGGCAGTTCAGAACTGACCTAGACCAACTTCAACTACAGAGATCCGTAGTTTCTTGGGTTTGGCGGGTTATTGCTATCGGTTTGTGGAGGGGTTCTCATCTATAGCAGCCCCACTAACCAGGTTGACCCAAAAGGATGACCCGTTTAGATTGTCGGATGAGTGTGAGGCGAGCTTTCAAAAGATCAAGACTGCTTTGACTACGGCACCTGTGTTGGTGTTACCCACAAGTTCAGGATCGTATATGGTATATTGCGATGCATCTCATATTGGACTTGGTACGGTATTGATATAGAATGGCAGGGGTGGTTGCATATGCGTCACGGCAGCTGAAGGGTCACTAGAAAAATTACCCTATTCATGACTTAGAGTTGGCAACCATTGTTTATACACTGAAGATTTTGAGGCATTATTTTTACGGCGTGTCGTGTGAGGTATTCACAAATCATCAATGTTTGCAGTACTAGTTAAAAAAAATAGCTCAATTTGAGGCAGAGGAGGTGGTTGGAGCTATTGAAAGAGCTTGATATCACCATCATGTATCATGCCAGGAAGGCCAACTTGGTGGCCAATGCTTTAAGTAGAAAGTCAGTGAGTATGCGCAGCCTTGCGTACATCTAGTCGATGAGAGACCTCTTCCATTAGATATTTAGGATTTGGCCAATCAGTTCGTGAGGTTGGATGTTTCTGATCCCAATCACGTTCTAGCTTGTACAATCGCCAAATATTCATTGTTTGAGCGCATCAGGGAGCGACATTATGACGACCCTCATTAGCTTGTCCTTAGGGACAGGATGTGGCACGGTGATGCCAAGCAAGTTACGGTTGAAGATGATAGAGTTTTAGGGATGTAGGGTCGTGTTTGTGTACCTAATGTGGATGGACTTCGTGAGTTGATTCTAGAGAAGGCCCAAAGTTCCTGGTATTCTATTCATTCCGGTGCCACCAAGATGTATGAGGACTTGCGGTAGAATTATTGGTAGAGAAGGATGAAGAAGTATATAGTTGCATATGTAGCTCGGTATCTAAATTGTCTAGAGGTAAAGTATGAGTATCAGAGACTTGGTGGTTTGCTTCAGAAGTTAGATATTTCTGAGTGGAAGTGGGAACGTATCACTATGGTTTTTGTTAGAGGACTCCCACATACCCAGAAGAAGTTCGATACCATTTGGGTCATTGTGGACATGCTGACTATGTCAGCGCATTTCATTCATGTGGTAGTTACCTATTCTTCAGAGTGGTTGACTGAGATTTACATCTGCGAGATTCCATCTTCACGGTGTGCCCCTGTCTATCGTTTCTGATCGAGGTACGTAATTCACCTTGCACTTCTAGAGGTCAGTACAATGTGAGTTGGGCAATGATGAGGTCTAAACCTACACTACTATTGAGTAGAGAGGATGGTCGATGCAGTTTTAACCTAACTAGGTCGGGATCAAATCCACATGGAGTTAATAATTGAAATTAGGTTTATATCTAAGCAAAATGTGGGTTTTGAATCTATTTACACTTCCACAAATATTTTGTTTATTTTCCACTTCTACTTCTATTCTATATCATGCAATATTTGAAACTATGTATAATGTTTTTGTCGTTGATTTTCAAAGGTTAAAAGGAACTCGGATACTGACTTCTACCTAGGTGGATATCTAACGGGTAGCAAGAATCTAGGACAATCGTGTGATTAATTGCGGTTGTAATATAGCCATCACACCCGAGTACTCACTTTATACCTATCGGTAGTTTGAGTTTTTTCCCCCCAATTTGGATTTCTCAAGTCCAAAGAGGTATTCATGCAATTCAAGTGATTTTAGCTCAAGTCGGGTATTTGTCACGACCCCAACCCCGGTCGTGATGACTCCCAACACAATGATAGGCAAGTTCGAACAAATTAACACTCACAACCCTTCTTTGTTAGAGTTCATTACCAATTAACAGAATTAGATACCAATTTAACATAATCAGAGATCTGAAACAGTGGATAAAATATGCGAAAAACCATGAAAACATCTTTACTATAGCCCACCGATCCGATGTCACAAGTCAAGAGCCTCTATCACAAGTCTGAAAAACCTAATATAGAAAATGTCTAGAAATGTGGAAAATAAGAATATAGAAGGAGGAATCGGGTCTGTGGACGCCATTCAGCTACCTCGATATCTTCGGCAAAAGCTGATCAACGGGGGAACTCACACTTAGCCTCTGGAACACCTGGATATGCACGCAAGGTGCAGAGAGTAATGTGATTACTCCGACCCGGCGAGTAATAAATATAAATAATGAATGAAAACATGAAAACACATAAAGGCACAAAGCAATTCTATATCAAAGCAGTGAAATCACTTAAGTAGTAAACCAGCAAAGAAGTCGAATGAAAATCTCATTAAATCAGGTAAAACAGGTAATTTAACAGGTAATAACAAGTAGAAATCCGCCCCTCGGACTCACTCTCATCACTTAGCACTCATTCTCAGCACTCGGCTCATATATCTCTCATAATAACAGAAATCAACATAACCGCTGCAGCGTGCAACCCGATCCGTACATCGCTGTGGCGTGCAAACCGATCCATATAGATAGTTGACTGCGCTCACTGGGGGTGTGCAGACTCCGGAGGGGCTCCTACTGCCCAAGTGCTATATTGTTGTGGCGCGCAGCACGATCCACATAAACATTTACTACGGCATGCAACCCGATCCATAATATATATAACATCCTCACTGTTGGGGTTCTCAACACCTCTCTGTCATTTTTAATTACAGCCTCTCGGGCGCAATAATATAAGGTAGGGATCTCAGCCCTCATATTCCTCTCATTTAGAATTAGCATTGATAACACCGATTCACATCTTTTAAACAAATAGAAACATGACTGAGGATATGATTTTAACAAGTAAAGTGAGGAAAATCAATCAAAATGCTCCTAAGGGGTTCTATAGGTCGGCACAAGGCCCCAATCATGGCAACTAGCCCAAATTATAATGATAACAAATAAGTCTCAGTCAAATAAATAGTAAATTCATCAATTGGGACGGACCAGGTCACAATCCCCAATGGTGCTCTACCCCACGCTCGCTATCCGGCGTGCAAGTCACCTCAATATAGCACTAAGATGTGCAATCTGGGTTTCAAACCCTCAAGATATCATTTAACATCATTACTCACCTCGAACCGGCTAAAGCTTTAGCTCGCTATGCCCTTGCCTCTAAAAGTGCCCTCCTCCCACGTCGAATCTGACCAAAACCACAACGAATATGATCACAATAGGCTAAGGGAACAAAACCCAAGCGAAAACAATCGAAAAATATCAAAAATCCCGAAATTAGCAAATTTCGAGCCCTGGACCCACTTCTCGAAACTCAGAAAGTTTTACACCAACGGGTTCCTTATCACTCCACGAGTCTATGCATATAAAGAACACCAAAATTGGAGTCCAAATGACCCATCAAATCCCAATTTTAAACCTCAAAAGCCCAAGCCCTAGTTTCTTCCATTTTTGGCTAAACTTCCATGAATTTCTAGGTTAATTTCAAAATAGAATCACGTTTTTGGTTCATAAAACTTACCTCCAATCAATCCTCTTCAAATCCCTCATCAATTTCTCCCAAAGAGCTCTCAAATTACTAAACAATGATGAAAAAATGACTTAAGCTCACAGAATAAAATGTTTAAAACCTTCTGCCCAGCTACAGTAATTCCTTCTATGCGAGTGCGACCAAACCCCCGCGTTCACGATGCACAAATATTTCCTTGACCAAAATTACCCTTCGCGAACGCAACTGCACACCCACGAAAGCGAAGCTTCCACTGCCTCAACTACGCGAACGCGACCCCTTGGCCGTGAATGCGAAGAACAAAATAAATGAAACCCCAGATTCTCTTATGCGAATGCAAATAACTCCCCGCGAATGTGAAGCACAAGGAACTCACCCATTACGAACGTGAACACCCTAACGCAAACGCAAAGAGCAAAAGCCTGGGTTGCCAAAATCTAACTACGCGAAAGCGGCACCAGGCTCGCGTCGCGAAGGCCAACTTGTGCTTGCACTGCTGCTGCAATTTTCTGCATTTCCTTAAGTCTCAAAACCTCCGTTAGCCATCCGAAATCATCCCGAGGCCCCCGGGACCTCAACCAAAAGTACCGACACATCTTAAAACATCATTCAAACTTGTTCCAATCACCGAAACACCTCAAACAATACCAAATCCATCAATTCACATCGAATTCAAGCCTAAGTTCTTCTAAAACTTCCGAAACAAGCTTTTGATCAAAAACCCAACCAAATGACCTCCAAATGACCTGAAATTTTACACACACATCCCAAATCACATAACGAAGCTGCGGCAACTCTCGAAATTCCATTCTGACCCTTGGATCAAAATCTCACATATCAACCAGAATTCGCCAAAATACTAACTTCCCCAATTCAAGCCTAATTCCACACCGGACCTCCAAAATCACTTCCAATCACACTCCTAAGTCACAAATCATCTCCCAAAGCTAACCAAACCATCAGAACTCATATTCGAGCCCTCTAACTCATAAGTCAAAGTCTGATTGACGTTTCCAACTTAAGCATTCTAAAAAGAGACTAAGTGTCTCATTTTTTACCAATTCACTCCGAACTCAACCCAATAAACTCAACCACATAAAAAATGGATAACAAAGCATAAAGAAGTAGAAATAGGGGAGATGAGGTGGTAACTCATGAGACGACCCGGTTGTCACATCCTCCCGAACTTAAACAAATGCTCATCCTCGAACGAGTCAAGAAACATACCTGAAGCCTCAAATAGGTGAGGATATCTGCTCTGCATCTCCCGCTCGGTCTCCCAGGTAGCCTCCTCTACGGGCCGACCTCTCTACTGCACCTTCACTGAAGCTATATCCTTTGATCTCAACTTTCGAACCTATCGCTCTAAAATAGCTGTTGGCTCTACATCATAGGTCAAATCACCCTCCAACTGAATCGTACTAAAATCCAAAACATGGGACCGGTCCCTAATATACTTCTAGAGCATAGAAACCTGCAAAACTAGATGCACACTCGACAAGCTGGGTAGCAAGGCAAGCTCATAAGCCACCTCCCCAATCCTCCGAAGTACCTCAAAAGGCCCAATGAATCGCGGACTCAACTTTCCTTTCTTTCCGAATCTCATAACACCCTTCGTGGGCGAAACGTTCAACAGGACCTTCTCACCAACCATGTAGGATACATCTCGAACCTTCCCATCCGCATAGCTCTTCTACCTCGACTGGGTCGTACGAAGTCTCTCCAGAATTACCTCCACTTTATCCAAAGCATCCTGAACCAAATCTGTCCCCAATAGTCTCGCCTCACCGGGCTCAAACCAACCAACTGGAGTTCTACCCCGCCTCCTATACAAAGCCTCATACGGAGCCATCTGAATGCTCGACTTGTAGTTGTTGTTATAAGAAAACTCTGCAAGCTGTAGAAACTGATCCCACGACCCTCCAAAGTCAATAACACTGGCGCGTAGCATATCCTCCAATATCTGAATTATGCGCTCAGACTGCCCATCTATCTGAGGGTGAAAAGTTGTGCTCAACTGCACCTGAGTACCCAACTCTCGCGAAACCGACTTCCAAAACTGGGAAACGAACTGAGTGCCCCGATCTGATATGATGGAAACTAGTAAACCATGCAACCGAACAATCTCCCGAATATATAACTCTGTCAGCCGCTCTAAATAATAAGTAGTACAGATAGGAATGAAGTGCGCGGACTTAGTCAGCCTATCTACAATCACCCAAATAGCATCGAACTTCTTCAAAGTCCGAGGAAGTCCAACAACAAAATCCATAGTGATCCTCTCCCACTTCCACTCAGGAATAATCATCCGCTGAAGGAGGCCACCCGGTCTCTGATGCTCATATTTGACCTGCTGACAATTGAGACACCGAGCTACAAACCCCACAATATCTTTCTTCATTCTCTGCCATCAATAATGTTGTCTAAGATCCTGATACATCTTCGTGGCACTCGGATGAATGGAATACCGCGAGATATGGGCCTCATCCAATATCAACTCCCGAAGCCTATCCACATTGGGCACGCAAATTCGGCCCTGCATCTTCAACACTCCATCATCCCCAATGGTCACATCTCTAGTATCGTCATGCTGAAATATATCCTTAAGGACAAGCAAATACGGGTCATCATATTGGCGCTCTCTGATGCGATCATATAAAGAAGACCGAGAAACCACGCAAGCCAACACCCGACTGGGCTCTGAAATATCTAATCTCACAAACCGATTGGCCAAGGCCTGAACATCAACTGCTAGGGGTCTCTCCCCAACAGGAATATACACCAAACTCCCCATACTCACCGCCTTTTGGCTCAAAGAATCGGCCACTACATTTGCCTTTCCCGGATGGTACAATATGGTGATATCATAATCCTTAAGCAACTCTAACCATCTCCGCTGCCTCAAATTAAGATCCTTTTGCTTGAACAAATATTGAAGACTGCGATGATTAGTGAAAACCTCACAAGATACGCTATACAAGTAATGCCTCCAAATCATCAATAAATGAACTATAGCAGCCAAAAACAAATCATGAACATGGTAGTTCTTCTTGTGGGGCTTCAACTGAGGAGAAGCATAAGCAATAACTCTACCCTCCTGCATCAACACACAGTCAATCCCAACTCTCGAAGCATCACAATACACGGTATATGAAACTGAAACTGATGGCAAAACCCATACAGGAGCTGTGGTAAAAGCTATCCTGAGCTTCTGAAATCTCTCCTCACACTCATCCGACCATACAAATAGAGTACCCTTCTGAGTCAACTTGGTCAAGGGTGATGCAATGTGTGAGAATCCCTGAACAAACCAGCGGTAATAGCCTGCCAACCAAAGAAAGCTACGAATCTCTGTGGCTGAGGATGGTCTAGGCCAACTCTGAACCGCCTCTATCTTCTTCGGATCAACCTGAATACCCTCGCTGGACACTACGTGTCCCAAGAAAGCCACTGAACCGAGCCAAAACTCACACTTGGATAACTTTGCATAAAGCTTCTCCTCCCTCAATCTCTGCAATATCACTCATAAATGCTCCGCGTGTTCATCCTAATTACGCGAGTAAACCAGAATGTCATCAACGAAAACAATAACAAACGAATCTAGATAAGGCCTAAATACACTGTTCATCAAATGCATGAACGCAATTAGGGCATTGGTCAGCCCAAAAGACAGGACAAGAAACTCATAGTGACCATATCTAGTCCTGAAATCAGTCTTAAGAATATCTGAATCCTTGATCTTCAACTGGTGATATCCCGAACGGAGATTAATCTTGGAGAACACTCTCGCTCCCTGAAGGTGGTCACACAAATCATCAATGTGAGGCAGGGTGTACTTGTTCTTAATCGTTACCTTGTTTAATTGCCTATAATTGATGCACATCTCATTATGTCATCCTTCTTCTTCACAAATAGAACTGGCGCACCCTAAGGTGACATACTAGGCCGAATGAACTCCTTATCTAGGAGCTCTTGAAGCTGCTCCTTCAAATCTTTCAACTCTGCTGGTGCCATGCGGCTTGGCAGAATAGAAATGGGCTGAGTGCGTGGCACCAAGTTAATACCAAAATCAATATCCCTGTCTAGTGGCATGCCCGACAGGTCTACAGGAAATACATCAGGGAAGTCTCTCACAACTGGGACAGAATCAATACTAGGAGCCTCTGCTCCAACAACCCTCACAAATTCAAGATACAAGAGACAACCCTTCTCAACCATACGCTGGGCTTTCAAGAAAGAAATCACTCTACTCGGAACATAATCAGGCATACCACACCACTCGATACGTGGAATACCCAGCATAGACAAAGTGACCGTCTTAGCATGACAGTCTAGAATAGCATGACACGGAGAAACCAATACATGCTTAAATGACATTAAAATCCACCATGCTCAATAGAAATAGATCAACTAGGGTCTCCATACCCCCAATAGTCACTACACATGACCGATACACACGGTCTACAACAACAGTATCACCCACTGGGGTAGATACATTAACAGGTAAAGCAAGAAACTCTCGGGATGTACCCAAATAGTAAGAAAAATACAAAGACACATAAGAATAGGTGGAACCGGGATCAAATAATACAGAGGCATCTCTGTGGAAGACTGTAACAATACCTGTAATGATAGAATGTGAAGCAATGGCATCTGGCCTGCCTGGAATACCATAGAAACGAGCTTGGCCACCGACTGATTATTTGTTCCACTCCAAACTATGAAAAATGTGTGTATTTTGTGACTTTAAAATGAAGTAACTAATGAAATGATGTACTATTGTATACATAATCTCCCTATTATCTAATTAATGAAAATATGTCTTCTCTTTGTTCATGAGTCAGTTTGGGTAAAAAGAATCAAATAGGCTTGCTCAGTCGGGTTCACTCGAGTGAGCGCTGGTCGTGCTCCCTAAGTTTGGCACATGATTAACTTGGTAACAGATCCTAAGGTTCTAAAGTGTCATAGGATGTCTCGTAGTTGTGTCATTTAGATTCTTTCTTAACGATATATTATCAACCACATCTATAAGTAGGAGGCTACACGGACATTTAGGAATGTTACCCTTCTTCAACACTCCAAATTGTGCGATAAAGCTTGAATATAAGACTGTCTTCTAACTCGTACGATAAGGTTCAAGATAAGTTTAAACGATCTTTTATCTATTCCAAGTGATATTGTCATATGACATGACAAATGGGAAATGACTGAATATTAAAGAGATGGCACATGTATCATGTTCAACGAATGCTATAGATATATAAGATAATTACATAGCACCACGAGCATACTTTATTTGAGAAAAGTGTTAAAAGTTATTACCCACCTCCAAAGAGACATTGATTTGATCTATGAGATGTAAGATTGAATAGCACATGTGGGTAGTGTGGGACACATGTATATGATCCTAAGGTGTAAAAAGAAATTTTATTATATAGGCATGTGATATATGGAGGGCATCACCATGAGATTAATGATGTGAGTGCAAGTCTCTCACAGGAGACAAGAAGTTATGAAAGGAGATTCAATTGAACCCACGATGAGAAGACCCTTATACCATGAATTTTGTAAGAATCTAGAAATGTATGAAGTTGTATTAACACTATTAAAGTATATTGACATGAGGAATTAGAATCCCAAGCCCGTGTGGCTGAATAAAAGCAGAGAACTTATGAGGTTAATACCATGGCGACTTAAATATCCCTAGTACTCGACATATATATAAGGGCTAGAGATATGAGACATATGTCCCTTAAGTTGCTAAATTCAAGACTTGTGTCAAAATCGGGGACATTCGCCCCATGAAACAAGAGTAAGACCATGTAACTATGATGTTAGACTATTTTGTTAAAGACATGTGTAGTCTAGAGAAGTGATAGTGGGTAATGTGATTCTCTGAAACGATATGCTAATGATACACCACTAGTACTCAAGAAGATGGAAGGTTAAGGAGGGTAAATTCTTCATACATGGCAATGTAACTGACTAGGTAAACGATCCTAGAAACTAAGAGAAATGTTTGTAAAGGGATTTTATACTATTTATAGGGTAAGGGACAATGGAAATCAAGGAAGTACTATAGGTTATATGTGAAAGGTTGCAAGTTTTTTGAATGGGTTAATCATGGATTTGCGATTTAACTAAAGTTCCAGGGCCTTGACAAAGGTTAAAAGAGTAGGAGAAACAAATATGATGCTATAATATCCCAAGAGTGCATTTGGACTTGATGGAGAGACTTTTAAAAATCTTATAAGCAAGAAGTGTTAAGTGTTACGCAGATGAACACTCTTTCCCACAGATATTCCAACAATTGTTGAGAGGTGAGCAGGATGAATTCCCAACTAAGCGAAAAGACCACTTAACAAATGGAAGAGTGCATAGCTATTCCCTAACTAGGAAGAATGAGGTGAGAATAAATGGGAAGAAAATCTATAAATTGAGATGGTCATGGTAATCATAAAATAGTTCGCATCAGAATGGTGGACTCTCTTAGAGCACAAGTGTTAATAGAAGGTATAAAGAACTAACCGTAATGCAACCGACTTGGGTGACACTGAATATAAAATAAAAGATCTAGTGGGATTTTATGCCTAGATATTACAATGGTAAGTGAGACTACTGGTGGGGAAGTTGTGGTATGATAAACTCAGCAAACCAAGCACAATGATACTACGAGTTCATGTGCAGACAAGAGTGTAGCACAATAAGGCTATCAACTATGCATAATGAGCAAAATGCGATTGGAATAAATATTCTAGTTACAAAGAAAAGATGGTAACAATAATTTCCCAGGCCAAAGGGCGATCAAAATGGGAAGGGAAACACAATTTTCCCAAAGGGAAAAGGAAAAATGTTTGAAACGAATTGAGAAAGGATGAACACTTGTTACGAACCAGACATGTTTAACATAGTAGCTCTTAAGAAGGAATACTAGCGGACTCTGGTGATAGCTATAATATGGGGAATAAGGTGAGTTGCTCATCGAGGATGGAATCAGGTGGAATAAGTCTTATAATTAAGAGGAAAACCAAAAGACATCATTGAAGAATTTAGGAGGATCTTAAGTTTCAGAGAATGCCCTGTTCCGGCCAGTGACTCTTCCTGAATTTTATATCTACAAAAGGTGTTGATATGTGTTTTGGGAGGTGTTTAAAAGTAATGAGGTATCGTAAGAATGTTTGCAAGGGAAATAGAGCGGTTTCATAAATTCTATAAGGCACATAAGGGGGAAAGACATTGTCTAAGAAAGGGCTGAGTGGAATATTACCTTACATTTGATGCAGTGTCATGAAGGTTGATGTTATCAGGGTGTGTGGGCAAGCTATAATATGGTAGTCATTTGAAACCGAAGATCCCATAAGAAAACTTATTCAGTAATGTCTTTTGTTGCGAATTTGGGAGAGCAAGTTGCAAGTATTCACAGAAGATTGTAACCATATCAGGGAAGTTATTGTAGAACTCAATTCCTAGGATGTCTTATGTAAGAGAAAGATGATAAAGATGTTCCACCAATGATCAACGTGGTAAGGTGATAGTTTATGCCTCTAGGCAACTCAAGAATCATGAAAAAACTATGCAACACATGACTTAGAATTTGTGGCGGTAGTGTATGCGTTGAAGATTTGGCGTCATTATTTGTATGGGGTCCATGTGGATATATTCACGAACTATAAAGGATTCAAATATATTATCAAATATAAGGAGCTAAATTTGAGGCAAAGTGTTACTCAAGGACTACGATATCGATATTCTATATAACCCGGGAAAAGCCAATGTTGCGGTGGATGTTCTTAGCCGAAAATCTATGGATAGTTTGGCTCACTTGGAGGCATGTCAAAGGCTAATGGCCAGGAGGTTCATTGGTTGGCTAGCTTGAGAGTTCATCTTGTGGAAGGCATGCTAATTTTGCAAAATAGGGCCGAATCGTTGCTTGTGGTAAGGTGAATGAGAGGCAATACAACGATCCATTATTCGTACAACTGAAGGAGGGGATTCATATACATAAGACCACATATTTTTCTCTTGGAATGGATGTGGGTACTTTATGGTACGAAGGGCGACTATGTATTCCAAATATAGACGGTCTTCGGGAAAGAATATTGGCTGAATCTTCTAGGTATTCCGTGCACCCAGGTTCTACAAAGATGTATCATGATCTCATGGAAGTCTACTGGTGGAATGACATGAAGTGGGATGTGTCGGACTTTGTGGCAGAATGTCCAAGTTGCCAGCTAGTGTAGGCCGAGCATCAAAGTCTTGGTGTGTTGGTCCAAAACATAGAAAATCCAATGTGGAAGTGGAAAATGATTAATATGGACTTTGTAGTAGGATTATCGTGCATTCAGTACAAGTTTGACTTAATTTGGGTAATTATGGACCAACTCACAAAATCAGCACACTTCTTGCGAGTTAAATCAACTAACACAACGGAACAATATGCTTAGTTTTATATCAAGGAAATAATTAGGTTGCATGGCACTCCATTTTCTATCATTTCTTATCGAGGGGCACAATTTAGAGCTAACTTTTGAAATTGTAGCATGGTTTGGGTACTGAGGTGAATCTTAGTACAACTTTTCATCCATGGAACAACGGGCAGGCAAAACAGACTATTCAGATTTTTGAGGATATGATGCATGCTTGTGTTTTTTACTTCAAGGGTAGCTGGGATGATCATTTACCACTCATAGAATTTTCTTACCACAACAGATGTCATACTAGTATTCAAATAGTGCCATTTAAGGTGCTATATGGTAGGAGATGTAGATTTCCCATTGGGTGGTTCGAGATTGGGTAAGCCAAGTTTATAGGACCATACCTCTTACATCAAGCTATGGAAAAGGTTAAGTTCATTATAGATCTATTGAAAACTGCTCAGAGTCATTAGAAGTCGTATTCAGATATTCATCGCAAATATTTGGAATTCAAGGAAAATGATTAGGTATTCTTGAAGGTTTCCCCTGTGAAGGGGTATAATGTAGTTTTGAAATAAAGGGAAATTGAGTCCGAGGTATGTCGGGCCGTAAAGAATAGTTTAGAGGATTGGTCAGGTGGTGTACAAGCTTGAGCTACCATCTGAGATGTCATTGGTGCACCCGATATTTCATGTGTCCATGTCGAAGAAAGCAGTTGGAGATCTATCGCTTATCATATCAGTTGAGGCTATCGAGATTAATGATGAACTGTCATATGAAGAAATTCCAGTTACCTTTCTTGATAGGCAGGTCTGAAAGTTGAGAAATAGAGAAATTACGTCCGTGAAGGTGTTATGGCGAAACTAGTAAGCTGAGAAGGCTACTTTAAAGGCCGAGGGAGAGAAGAAGAAGAAGTATCCTTTATTGTTTAAATAGATGTGTAATCCTTTTTATGAAATTGTTGCCTATGGATTTTGTATCACTAGTTTAGTTAATGTAAAAGTGTTCCTTTTGGTTATATGTTTCTTTTGAGGCCTCGGTTGATGCTATTTTTTGCTATGGTACCTCATTGAACCATGTATATGTTGTTAGGATATGTTTATGGGATTCTCTGACAGGTGGATAGGCCCAGCTGCAAAGGAAACTTTGGCAAATTTTTTGGAAATTATGGGAGTTAGTCAAATTTTGGGACTGTTATGAGTGTAATGTGACAACTGAGACTCATTGGGTGCTAATAGTGAACGTTGACCCTAATTCGATGATGAATGATCTTAAGTGGGAGAGGATGTAAGGCTCCGTTTATAGTTCCTAATGATTTATGATTTAAAAATGTGCCAGCGATATTTGTGAGTAGCATATTCGGTATTAAAAGAGACCTATGGGATAGAACCACATTATTTTGAAATGAAAATATATCTTTAATGTGTGTTGGAAAATAATAAGGAGTTATGTGAATGGGAAAAATTTGTGTGTAACAAGTTGGATACATTAAATGGAAAGAATGTAATTATGTAAGAATTATTTAATACTCATATTTAGGATTGGAAGTTAATTTGGGTCAATATCATAAATAGTTATCAATTGGGGTGAGTGTAGAAGCAAGAAATGGAAAAAAGCAAATAATTGGGAACGTGAGAGGTACTGCAACACGCATATTGTGGAACTCCAACCCTCTCAGCAACTTTGAAACCAGTGAAGTATAGGCATTTGGTGCTGGGATAGGCACATTACCCTCACCTGAAGTCTTTTTAAGTACTCACCTTTAGGGTTAATTTCCCCCAACTCACTTGGATGACTTTTTCAGCTCTTCTCTACTCTCTCAAGACCACAAACTCCTCTCTTTTTCAAGGTATGCAATCCCCATTATCTTGGTATGAAATTCCATCACTTCCACACTAGTGTTAATGAAATCTACACATGTAATCTTTAGATTTAAAGAAATTTCTTGAAGAACTCAAAGGGAGGGTTTCACAAGATATCTTCCAAAAGGTAATCCTACACCCTTAGACTTACATGCATAGATTTATTATGAGAACATGAGTATGAATTATGTATTTGGGTTCATAGGATGGTGATTGGAAGCCATAATTTCCTTATTTAAATACATAACCATTGTAGAGATTGAAAGGTAATTATTTTATAATATTTTGTTGGTTAGGTGTGTATGGATGGTCAACATTGGAAGTTATAAAATATTCAAGAATGATGGTGGGATAATTTGTTGGTAAATGGTGGTAGTTGGATGAACGAATTCAATGGCTATGAGATGTAGATATTTATGCCTGCTATGTATTTATTAAAGTTTCTAAATGGCCTAAACTATGGAATTTGTTACTAATGTTGGTTCCATTGGATGTTAATATTGTAGATTGAAGTTTCTTAATGTAGTGGATCATGCAAGAGGGTAGAGTATTTGCTTATGCTTCATGCCAGTTAAAGCCCCAAGAGAAGAACTATCATGTTCATGCTATGGAGTTGGCATCCATTCATGATATGGAGTTGGCATCCATTATTCATGAATTTAATATTTAGAGGCATTATATCTATGGTGTGTCTTTTGAGATATTTATGAATCATCAGAGTCTCCAGCACTTGTTCAAACAAACTGATAAAATTTGAGGCAGCGGAGATGGTTGAAGCTACTAAAGGACTATGATATTACCATTTTGTATCATCTTGGGAAAGCAAATGTGGTGGCAGATGCTTTGAATATGAAGATAGTGAGTAGAGTAGCCTTATATTTATTCCTGCTGGTAGAGGCTACTTGCATCAAATGTTCGGGCCTTGGTCAATTAGTTTGTGAGATTAGATGTTTCGGAGCCCAGTCGGGTTCTAGCTTATGTGGTTTCTCGGTCTTCCTTATATGATCGCATCAAAGAGCTTCAGTATGATGACCCCATTTGCTTATTCTTAAGGACACAGTTCAGCACAGTGGTGCCAAGGAGGTTACTGTTGGGGATGATGGGGTGTTGAAGATGTAGGGTCAGATCTGTGTACCCAATGTAGATTGTCTACATGATTCGATTCTTGAGGAGGCCGACAGTTCATGCTATTCCATTCATCTAGGTGCCGCAAAAATGTATCAGGACTTGAGGCAGCACTATTGGTGGAGGAGGATAAAGAAAAAAATAGTAGGTTTTGTAATTAAGTGCCTAAATTGTTAGTAGGTGGACTACAAGCATTAGAGTCCGAGTGGATTGCTGTAGAGGCTTGAGAAAATAGAAGGGTATCACCATGGATTTTGTAGATGGGCTCCCATGGATTTCGATGAAGTTTGATGCTATTTGGGTGATTGCGGAGGGGTTGACCAACTCCGTGCATTTCATCCAAGTTGGGAGTATTTATTCTTTAGAGGGTTGGCTGAGATCTATATCCGCGAGATTGTTCGCCTTCATAGTGCGCCATTGTCCATCGTTTCATATGGGGGCGCACAATTTACATTGAAATTTTAGAGAGCATTGCAGTGAGAGTTAGGCACATGGGTTGAGTACAACATTTCACCCTCAAATGGATGGGCACTCCGAGCATACTATTCAGATATTGGAGGATTGCTATAGGGTTCTGTCATGGATTCGAGGGTTCTTGGGATCCATTTGTGTCGCTTTAAGAGTTTGCCTACAATAACAGCTACTAATCGAGCATTTAGATAGCTCCATATGAGGCTTTCTATAAGAGACGGTGTCGGTCTCCAGTAGTTTAGTTTTAATCGGGTGAGGCTAGGCTATTGGGGACTGACATGGTTCAGGATGCTTTGAAAAAAGGTTAAGTTAATTCAGGATCAACTTCACAGGGCACGGTCTAGATAGAAGAGATATGGCGATCGGAAGGTTCGTAATGTTGCATGCATGGTGGGGGAGATGGTACTACTCTGAGTTTAGCCTAGAAGGGTGTTATCAGGTTCGGGAAGAAGGGCAAGTTGAGGCTTCAGTATATTGGGCCATTTGATGTACTTGATAGGATTAGAGAGGTGGCTTATAAGCTTGATTTATAACATGGAGCCAATGACCATTTTGGATCGGCAGGTTTGAAAATTGAGGTCAAAGAAAGTAGCTTCATTAATGGTACAGTGGAGAGGTCAGCCAGTCGAGGTGGAGACTTGGCAGACCAAGCGGGATATGCGGAGCTGATATCAACGCCTATTTGAGACTCCAGGTATAATTCTAGACCAGTTCGAGGACTTTTATTTGAGATGGGGAGGATATAACAACTAGGCCTGTTGTTTTGAGTGTTGTAGCCCTGTTCCTCTATTTACTGCTTTTCTATACTCCATTATTGGCATGTTACTTACCAAGGTAGTTATTTTGGCTCTAGGATGTTTAGGAATGAATTGGGACATTTAGCCCAAGGTTGGAAGCTTAAGTTGAAAAAATCTACCCAGTATTGACTTATGTGTAAATGGCTCCCTAATTGAGTTTCGATAGTTCCAATAGCTTTGTATGGTGATTTTTAACTTATAAGTGTGTCCAGAGATATTGGTCTGGAGGTCCGTAGGTGATTTTGGTTTGAAATGACAAAAGTTGATAAATTATGAGTTTGGAGAGTTGAGAAGTTTAACTGAAAAATGACTTTGTAGATATCGGGCTCGAATTTTGGTTTTAGAAGTTGGAATAGTTATGTTGTGTCATTTATGACTTGTGTGTAAAATTTGAGGTCAATCAAAATTTATTTGGTAGGTTTCAACATTGATAGTAGTAGAAGGAATTCATTAGTTTTTATTAGGATATGAAATAGGGCGTGATTCATGTTTTTATGTGATTTGTGGCGTCGACTAAGTTTGTATCGTGTTTTATTACTTTTTGGTATGTTTGGTTGAGGTCCCAGGGATGATTTGGATGGATATCTGATATGAATTTGACCTAGGAGAATTTTCTAGGTTGCTGATGTCATGTGACATTGCACCTGTAGAGGATTGATCGCATGCGCGTGACCAAAAAGCGAGGTAGTGGTCGTAGGTACGAAGTAGAGGTACGCAGAAATGACGGCGCATATGCGCGATGTCTTCCGCAGAAGCGAAGTTAGGAAATATGAGGAAGAGATCGCAAAAGTTGTAGGTTGTTCGTAGATGCGGTCCCGCATGTGGGAAGAAGGGACCGCAGATGCGCATGGCTGAGGTTTTAATGGGCTTCGTAGAAGCAATACTTCTTCCCTAAAAGCGGAATCGCAGGTGCGACCCTGGGTTCCATAGGTGCGAAAGGCGAGGGCAAATTATATTATGAAAGGTTTCTGGGATTTTATCATTTATGGACTTTAGAAGCTCGATTGGGGGAAATTATTGAGAGGGATTTCACGTTCTTTCTTGATTTAAGCCACTTTCTATTATTTTTATATGGATTACCCACAAAATTCCCCACCTAGTTTACGTGTTTTTAAGGTGACTTTTAGGAGTTTTGGGTTAGGGATCAAAGAAAGAGAATTGGTGATTTGAGTGATGATTTGATACCGGGTTTGAGTAAATTTGGTTTGGTTGGACTCGTGATTGAATGGGTGTTGGGATTTTGTAACTTTTGTTGGATTTCGAGACGTGGTCCCGGGGTTGACTTTCTGAGTTGACTATTTGATTTTGTTAAAGAACTTAGCTTTTTCATATGGAATTGATTCCTATAGCTTTAGTTACTTGTGTCGAGTTATTTGTGGCTAGATTCTTGGCGTTCGGAGGCCGATTCGCAAGGTAAGGGCTTATTAGAGTAGATATTTTCATGGCTTGAGGTAAGTAACTCTTCTAAACTTGGTTCTGAGGGTATGAATCCCTGAATTACGCGTTATGTGATTGGTGTGGAGGTGATGCACATGCTAGGTGACGGGTGTGTGAGCGTGCATTGTAGAACTTGTGACTCAATCGATTCCGTGGAGCTGTGTAGTCAAATAATCTTGTCATTATCCATATATTCTCTAAGTGTCAGAGAAATTGAACTGTGATTCATGTTGGAAATCATGATTAGTCTATATGTTGGTATTATTGGGACTCGCAGAGGTCGTGTTGCTGTTGAATTGCTTGCTTAATTTGAAATTACGTACTCAGTTACATCTATCATTTTTATATCATATCTCAATCTCTATTGCCACAAATTTATACATCATAACATCGTTGTTTGGCTAGTTGACATGATATTTGTGAGCCCGATAGACTAGAAAGATTGACGACTCTATGAGGCCGAGGGACTGATTATGAGGATATTTATGGGATCGGTTGCGCACTGTAGCAAGCTTTATTGATTCATGCCATGATTAGCTTATTTTAGCGCTTGGACAAGATCCGCCCACCGAAGTCTAACTTATCAGCAGTGTGCACAGGTAGCTACAAATTGAAGTGCCGAGCATGAGTGTCGAGTTATTGGGATAACTAAGTGACTATGAGGAATGAGTGACTGTGAGGATAAAGCGAATGGGAGGACTATGAGGAATGAGTGACTGGGAGTATGAATTGATACTCTGAGAGGACGCATATGATTTTTATGACTGTGTTGCATTATAGTTAGCATGCATAACTGACATGTACATATAGAGATGTATCGTTCCTCATTTCAGTCATGCTTGGCATATTTTTTTCTGTTTTGAGCTTAAAGTGTTGAACTTTAAAACATGTTGATATTTTCGTTATGTTATTTCTATATTTGGACTATACCTGTTGAACTCGTCACTACTTTCATCCCAAAGTTTAGTCTTGTTACTTATTGATTACACTGGGCCAGTTGTACTCGTACTATACTCTGCACTTCGTGTGTAGATACAGGTACTTCCGGGTACGGTGGTTGCTAAATTTGGAGCTTTATTAATTATAAGATTCTTGAGGTACTTGCTTTGGCATCCGCATACCTTGAATCTCCTCCTTTATCTTTTAGTTTTATTTATATATACTGTTCTACCTTCCTAGAAAGGGTTTCAGTAGTCAAACCATGTTATTATATAGATGCTCATATACTCCGTGACGACCGGATTTTGGGAAATATTGTATTGAGTAGCGGTATTCTCATATCATTATTTATGAGACTTTACGCTTAAACCTACTTTGTTATAATTTCAAATTTAAAGATGTGTGGTTTATTATTATTGTTTGTTTTATAGTATTTCGATAGGCGCCTTCATGACATGTGAGATTTTGATCTTGACAATCATGTATTTTACGGTGTTGTTGTGCTGTGTCCTATATGCCATTCATTGTGTCTAACCATACTTGTTGACTCGAGCTGTGATAGAACACTTGCACAAGCATACACCATAATTAGTCACTCATATCAGTCTAAGAAGATGAACCTCGATGTTTATTGATCATTTACATGCACCTCTTGTATATCTGTCTTCCGTGCATGAGTTCTCCGTGCGATTATGAGAAGTTGAAATTGTTAGCACGTGAGTTGTCCGTGCAGATATGAGATATTGTTACTGCTAGCACGTGATTTATCCGTGTAGATATGAGGTACTAATAGTATTGGCAATTGAGTTGTCCATGCAGCTGTGATTTGTAATGTGAGCATAATATGCCGAGTGATTATAGTTCATGATTGGGACCCGTGATCTGAGATTATGAGGTGTGGTACCTCGGGGTAATTCTTGTATAAACCTTATGTGAAAGTGGTATTTTTATTGGGTTTTTTACTTGTTTTTTCTTACGTGGTTTCATTGTATTCGGTGCACTTTAGGGTCACTACCAAAAAAAATTGGTTTTAGCTATGAACGTAGTCGCTAAGTCATCCGTAGCTAGTAGAATTTCTTGATAATCTGTCATTAATCCATCGTTAAATGACATTAGCGATGAATTTTTCTATTTAGCTATAGAATTTGTCCATCACTAAAACCAGATTTTTTAGTAGTGGGTGTTATTACATGTTTGCTCCGTGTTACTAATTGTTTCTTCTAGTTTCTATTTATAAGTATTTTTGTTATTCGTACCATTTTTATCTGATTGTTGATATTGTTCCAAGTTAGTTTTATGTTCATACTTGTACAGGTTATTATGTCTAGTGTTGTCTTGACTGTTTCTCGTCACTACTCTACCTAGGTTAGTCTTGATAGTTGGTGGGTACTGCTGTGGTGTCATCATGCTACGCTTTCTGCATATTTTTGGGAAGATCCAGGTACTTCGGAGCGCGAGGGTCATTTGTTAGCTGATTGTGAGTTGCAGCGGAGACCTCAAGGTATACCTACCGTCGTGTATGCAAGCCTCAGAGTCACTTTCTATAGATTTTACTTTGTACTGCTTATTTCTATTCTGGAACAGTTTTACTTGGAGATTTTCTAGCAAACTCAGCAAAGTTTATGACTTGTACTACCGATTTTGTGATATGAAGTATCTAATTTAAATATTTGGCTTTATATAGAAATTTCTGTTTCATGCTTAATAGTCCATTAGTTAAAATCTGTTATTAATCCAGTATATATTAGGTTTGCCTAGTCTTAGGGACTAAGTGCCATCACAACTGCTGAGGATGGATTTTGGGTCGTGACAATATAAATATTTACCATTCACCATCTCGTGTTGTGTTTTCTTTGCACAGTCACATGGCTTGTTGTCAGTAAATGAGAAAAGTTCATAGGAATGATCTTCATCAGTAAATTCTTCATATTGGTTGTTCAGTAAATTATTCACATGGTTATACTTCAAAGGATTCATTTATTTCTGAGATTATCTGCTAATAAAATCAGCTATGATGTTTTATACTTCAATACCACACAACGGGGGGGAGGGGGTGATTTGTGTGGTGACCAATTTTTTGCTTAAACTGTTTATGGAAGGACCTAGTTCTTCTACGTGTTCCTTAACCTACTGTTGTAGAAATAATAAACGCGGAAAGTAAAGAACACAAGTATTTTACGTGGAAAACACCTAGCTCAAAAGGTAAAAAACCACGACCTAATTTCCAGTAGGATTTTCCCAAGCTCTCCACTAAAATCACTGAGCCAAAAACTGCACTTACAAAAACTCTTTTGTAAACCTAGGACTAACTCTAATCCCGTTGTAGCACACAACCTCTAACTGTTGCGACAACTTTAAGTTAACTCAAACTTGAAAACTTTGAGTACCTAATAAAAATGCTTCTAGATAAAGCTAAAAGGTACAATATGAAAACATCTACTACAATTGAACTAGAATAAAAGACAGACACTTGGAATTGGTTCTTCTTTCTGGTTCAAATAGCTTCAGGTTTGCACGCTTGAATCACACACGAACTACTTGCAAAATTGCCTTGCTATTTTTTCTCTCAATTCACGTTTAACTTCTGCTTATGTGGGTTACCTGTAAAAGAGAATAACACTGATATTTATAGAGTTAGTAAATAGAGATTGACTAGAATTCTGATGCTACTCTTCCTTGGTGGAAGAGTTCTAGTTAATCCCAACCTCTAACTCCTTCATTTTATTAACACGTGTTCTCTTTAATTAAGGAGTCCTTATCCTTATCCAATATGCAACCTTTTTTATTAAGATCAGCAGATATTACTTCTGTCAAGTTAGGTTTATCTCTTTCACGTACATCCTACATGCTTAAGTCTATCCATATCTGTGCTCTACTTGGATGGACCTGATTTATGTCCGAGTTCATTTTCCAGTATTCAAAACTAATCGTTACTTGGGCCAACAAATTCTCCCTTTGATGATGACAAACTATGTGCTTTGTACACTTAGGCCCTGCTAGAACTCAGCTCAACATCAATGCAATGTTAGAAACATTATCAACTTATCATTAAGGACAGGTTTATTAGGTTACAAATATCACTATTCAGAATATAAAGCACAATTTCTTTTCCCCCTTTTGGTATCATCAAAAAGTTGCATAAACAAGGTGTGATTCCCAGATTTTAAATATAACTCATGGCCACTAGGGAAATTGCAAATGCATTCATGGATTAATCATCAGTAACCAATTACACACTCAAACTATCAAGGAAATATAAACAGTCAACAAGATCAAAAGCAACAAACTTTATTGATAGAGAGTATGATTCTGCCGCGATCCACAAAAAGAAATAGAAACAGTTAAAACATGAGCAAAAAAAGTCCCTAATCTAGGTCACTGAAAGGTCTAGGCAAGGTTTAGGAAATTAAGGCTTAGGAAATCAAGGCATGGAAGAATTGGGGTTTTGGGTTTTGGCTTGGAGAAGGTGCAACATGTTTTGAAGAATTTCATCATTCTTCTCATTTTCCTTTGTGAGATCAGTTCTGAGAGAATCTCTCTCAGATTCTACCTCTGCCAAACGAGCATTCAGCCTTGCTATCTTATCATCCTTTTCCCTACTCTCCTACAATAGAGCTTCGACCTTGCTTTTTACAGGTATCGTTTTTGGATGAACGAGGTTCATTAGGAGTGGCAGTAATCTCATAGTCACAAGCTAGCAGAGTATTGATTCCAAAGTGGTTTTTGCTCGTGGCCGTCTCCCACTTCTTCAGAGGCTCCTTACAATGAGCAAGAACAGTAGTTAGAATGAAACCATAAGGAGTGGCATGGGCTTTGGAGCCATTGATAACCTGATTCAAAAAGCTTGATTATAAACCCTGGCCAATTGATCTGCTACCCACTATCCAGACATTCCATAAAAACAAGGTCCATGTAGTTGGCAATTGCATTCTTTCCAGCCTAGGCAGCACACACTTGTTGACAAATTCAAACAACACCTTGTGGGATGGCTTTATTTCACTCTTTCACACAACCTTAGCCCCATTTAATTCTTTGCTACCACATAATTTCGTAGTAAAGGCTAGGGCCGTAGGAAGGGAGTCAAGACTTGGCCATTTTTGTCTTGTGTAATCATCATATCCTTCAGAAGGTATACCAAGGATTTCACCCGGCACTTTTGCATCAAAAGACAATTGAACCCCTTTCAGCAGGCTGGTGACTCTTCCATCCTTGACCTCTGTATTTTCCATGAATTCAATTATCTCATTTCTGGCCAGCCTGCCATCTAACTGAAGGAACATGTCCTCCCACCCCTATACCTCTAGCCTTTCAAGAAGTAGAACAATCCATTCTTCCTCAACGTCCTTCAAAAGTCTACCCTTCAAGATGGTTTATTTGCCACACTTAGCCAGCTTGTCCTGTTCATGATCTGATTCATCCTCTTCTTCACCACTCTAGACTTCTTCTTCAGTAATTTTAACTTGTTTGGCTTTCATAGACCTTGTCCATTTAGCCAAAGTAGATGGTACATCAAACTTGGATACAGATAAAGACTTCTTTGAGGAAGTCTTGGCTTTCTTCGTCTTAGGAGTTTGAACCTCCACCTCCACATTCACATGTTCACCTTGATGGACCGGGTCCATCTCATCCACATCAACAAACTCAACTGGCTCTGCCAACTTTGCTTTCCCTTTGTCCATTTATTTCTTCTTACTTTCTTCCATAGCTTTATGCAACTCCTCATACTATTCTTCAGCTTGCTCCTTGTAGCCCTTCCTTTTGGTAAAGGAATATCAATAGTTGTAGGAGAAGCATCCTTCCTTTTCTTGTTGGTTCTTGTAGTGCCAGAAGTCTTTGATTTTGGAGTTTTCCTTTTCTTGGGGTTATAGCTAGCACCAACCTTTTTCATAAGATCTTTAGGGTCTCTTTAACAGATGAACCAGGTTTATCTGTATGCGTGCTAAGATTTACTAGTCCTTCAGCAGCTTCCCCTGAACCACTTCCCCCTGTTTTCTTGCTACCTTTTACCATATTTTCTGGCTCAGTCCCACAAATAGCCATTTTAACCGTTTCAAAGGTGGGTGAAGAATCAACTACTTCTTTCTCTTATCCCCTCTCATCACTACGCAAATCCTCACTCTTTGTTTCTTTTGCTCTTTTAGTTTTATCTCCTCTATTTCTTGACTCGGTCGTTTCCATATCCACAACAGACCCAACCAAAACAAAATGATTTTCCAAATTTTTAGCTAGATCACAAATTAGCTCAGTAGAGAGATTGCACAGATATCGCATGCTCAGATGTGAAGACCCAGTTCTTTCCCTCACTCACAGACTTGAAAGAGTCATCAGAATTTTGGGAATCTTGGGCTTGACTAGCCTTCAACTATGCGTTTAATTTCATTTAAAGCACACCTGTAGCTAAAGTTTTTCGAGCAAGCATCTTGACTCACCTTCTCCTAGGTTGAAGGGTAGTACTGGGTTGATAAGTAGTGGAGGAATCTGACGGGTTAGGTAGATGAAGTGTACCGGGATTATCTTGGGGGTTAGTCATTTCCTCTAGATCTTGTGAAGAATTAGGTGGTATGATTTTTGGAAGAGAAGGAAGAGAAAACAGAGAAATTTGACGGTTTTTGAAAATTATGGGTGAGTGGCAGTGGTGATGATGATGGATTTAAATAGAGAGGGTATTTAATACACAATGACGGCTTTTCGTAGTCAAATAGAAGTCAAATCACCCTGAAATTGCATGTTGAATAGGTTGTTAAGCTTCCCTAGATCTATGCATTTTAACATCGTGAGGAGTCTAGTTGAAACGGAACTGGTTCTAACTTAAAAGGATAGAATTTTTGAAGTTTTTAAATGCAGGCGTAACTCTGCTCATGAATTAAATATTAATATTGTATAGAGTGTATAAAACATACCTCGTTATTCACATGAACCTGTACTGATAAACCAGGTTCTTCACTGAGAATCTTCTTGATTATGCCTCAATTTGCCAAAATTGAGAAAATTTTGTTAGAGATCAGTGATTAATAATAACAAATGGAACATGGGTATACTATTTACAGTATGAGACTGATCAAAGATTAATCAAGGTATTAACGCAAGTTCCAGATTTTCTAACCAAATTTTTTTTACATTCTGCATTCTGAACTAGTTCTATTAGGTGATCATAATTATCCCTAATTCTAACATGTTCCATTCAAAACTCTCTCTACTCAGTGCTTTTGTAAAGATGTCAGCAATCTGCTTATCAGTAGCACAAAACTCTATAGTGATTAATCATTTCTCATAGTTGTCTCTTAATAAATGGTGTCTAACATCTATGTGTTTAGTTCTCTTATGATGAACCGGGTTCTTTGTCATACTAATAGCACAAGTGTTATCACAAAAAATAAGGATGCAACCAACATCAATACCAAAATATATTAACTGATGGTTGATCCACATCAATTGAGTACAATAAGAAATTGTAGCAACATACTCAGCTTCAGCAGTAGATAAGGTCACTGAATTTTTTTTTTGAGTAGCCCACGACACAAGACATGAAGTAAGAAAGTGAGCCATACCTGAGGTGCTCTTCCTATCTATAATGAAACCTACATAGTCAGCATCAACATATCCCACTAGGTTAAAGTTACTACCTTTTGGATACCAAAGGAAAAGGTTAGTGGTGCCTTTCAAGTATCTCAATATTTTCTTGACAACGATCAAGTGAGATTCTTTTTTATTTACTTGAAATCGAGCACAAAGACCTACACTGAAAATAATGTCAGGTATGCTAGCAGTAAGATACAAAAGTAATCCAATCATGCCCCTATACAATTTTTGATCAACAAATTTACCAGGTTTATCTATGTCCAATTTTGTGGATGTTGCAATATAAGTATATATTTCCTTGGATTCTTCCATTTTAAACTTCTTGCACAACTCTTTTGCATATTTCTGTTTATGGATCATGGTTCCATTTGAGTTTTGTTTAATTTGTAATCCTAAAAAGAAAATTAAACTCCCCCATCATGCTCATTTCAAATTCACTCTCCATTAGTTTAGCAAATTCCTTACTTCGTTTTTTAGTGGTTGCTCCAAAAATTATGTCATCAACATATATTTATACTACTAGAAGACTCTACCTTTTTCCCTCAAGAATAGAGTGGTATCAATTTGACCTCTCTTATAGCCATGTTCAAGCAGAAATTTTGATAGTCGTTCATACCATACTCTAGGAGCCTTCTCGAGTCCATAGAGTGACTTTTCAAGTTCGTATACATGATCAGGACACTCCTTGCTTTCGAACCTTGGAGGTTTCTTGACAAACACTTCTTCCTTTAAGTAGCCATTGAGGAAGGCACTCTTGACGTCCATCTAGTAAAGAGTAAACTCCATGTCTACAGCAAAGTCTATGAGGAGACTTATTGCTTTCAACCTTGAAACTGGACCAAAAGTCTCATCATAGTCTATGCCCTCCTCTTGGCTATACCTTGAACCATCAACCTTGCCTTGTTCCTTGTAATAGTTACATCTTTATCAAGTTTGTTTCTAAAGATCCATTTAGTGCCAATTACTGATCTGTCTTTGGGTCTTGGAACGAGATTCCAAACTTGACTCCTATCAAACTAATTGAGTTCATCTTGCATTACATTTACCCAGTTTGTATCCTACAAAGTCAACGCAATATTTTTAGGTTCAATAAGAGAAAAGAAATCATCAAAAGCACAATGATTCTTTAATGAAGATCTAGTTTAATTTCCAAAAGTTGGATCAGTAATTATGTTCTCAATGGGATGAGAACTTTGATACTTATAAGGTTTCACAACCAACTGGTTTCTGCTTGATTTTTCTCCCATTTTTTGTTGCTGAGGAACAAGCTCATGGACATGTTCTATTGAGGAATTAGATTCAGTTCCTCTTTGTTCATTTCCCCCTGTCAGGTTGCCCTGGATGGAAGAACCTGTTCAATCACATGTTCCTTCTTTTGGTGCAGCTTCAGCTTGGGCTGATATTTCATTTAAACTTTTTACTAGCCCAATCGCTTCATCTTCATGTTCTTGTCTCTCATAAAGAATGTTACTTTCATCAAAAACCACATGTAGACTTTCTTCTACACACATAGTTCTTTTCAAGTACACTTTATAAGCTTTGCAATGTGAAGAATATCCTAAGAATACTCCCTCATTATTGACACCCAATTTTTTCAATGTATTTTTATACTCAAAATACTTCCAAAATAGCATGTGTATGCATAAATAAGCATGCCCAAGAGTTTTGGTATTTTTTTCTATTTTTTAATGATTTTAAAATCAATTTATTGTCTATTTTAGCAGTACAAAAATCAGTAATTATTCCCAAAAAATTATAATTTTGTGATTAACTTATTTTATTATCATATTTACACCACAATATAATGAAGGTGATTTTTGTACGTTTTTACAAATTTATTTAGTATTTTTTAAAAGCTAAATTGCATATAATTGCAAGTATAGCCTATTTTATGATTAATAGCATTTTACAATTATAAAATTATTTCTAGTATTTTTGGATTAATATTTATATATTATTAATTAGTTCAGTGCTTTTAATTTGCTTTTAAAATAATTATTACTATTTTTATAAAATAAAAAGGGGGAAAATTGGATATTTAACATGTAACTCATTTCTATTTCAAGTTTTGCCTCAATTTGACCCCCAAATTCTGCCCAAATCAAAATAACACAATTCCAATTTTGATCCGATTTTAAACCCACCCGGATTCCCTTTAAATCCAGGTCGTTGATCATTTTAATTAACGGCCGATATTCTTTCTTTCTGTTTTTAATTCCCTAACCCACCTAACCCTAATCCATTCTATCAGATACGCCGCCTTTTCACTCTTCATCTCTCAAACTCTCTCTAGCCCACTCTGAAACCCTAATCATCTCCCACATATTTCTACCATGTTTCCACCAGAATCCATGGCATTCCAAGCCATGGGTGGCCTGTGCTCACTCTCTCTCACCATTAAACCTAAGATACTCGAAGTTTGGAGGCCTGACTTCAATGGCTCTCTTTAGATCTGTCTCAGATCTGTAGATCTATGGCCTCTCCGACCATTATTCCGGCGTGTTCGAGCAATATGAGTCTCTTCGACTCAGGATCCGACTTTCCCCAAGACCTTTCTCATTCTAAGGTTTTCTCTACTTCTAAGCTATCTAAGGTTCTGTACTTGCTTATTTGTTTTAGATCTGTGACATGCCTGGTCTTTGCTTGAATTTTCAAAGGTTTTCCCCAAATTTCCTTTTTAAAATCGCTCAAATTCGATTTTAGGTTTTCTAAAAAAGGATTTCTTCAAATACCTTTCTGATTCTCCTATTTTTTCTTTATGTGTGTCTTGTGCTCGATTGTTTTCTTTTACCGTGCATGAGTTTGCTCTCTCGTCTCTTCTCTATTATGCAAGACTCTTCTATTTTTTGCTCGCATGATTAATTCGTGTTGTTAATCCTCATGCTTTGCTATATGTGTTTATGTTTGACATATTTGATTTTGTTCACCTTACTGAGTCCTGTTTATGTTCCTCCTAAGCATGTTTTACCTACTTTGTTAAAAATTCGTATCATCTCTTTCTTCTGAAACTTATTTAAATTCCAAATTTTATCAGGCATGTTCTCATGGCTTTGAATCAGTGTTCTCTCTATTCTGTATGTTTGTCTTTCATAAGTCTTTGAAAAAGGGCTTCTGAGCCTCTCCCAATGTCCTTGTCTTCTCACCTTTGACTCTATTCGAAACCTTAGGTTTTGGGGGGTTTCTTTTACAAGTGGCACTAGGGTTCCACTTTGGGACCCTAGGCTTTCAGACTCACTATGAATCTCTTTGCTTGTGACTAAGAGACTTTAAGTGTTAAACTATTTTTCTATAGTAAACAACTCTTTTGTTTGATCTGTGTGCTTTATATATGAGAAAATTCTTATTTCAAAAGGTTTTCACTAACCAAGTGATTGATTCTGAAATCCCTTTAATAAGGCTAATGATTTGTCACTGATTTTTTTGATTGAACCTCCTTTACCCTACTGGCTGTTTACTTGGCCTTTTGTGTAAAAATCCCATGCTTGTGATATTTTCCTTAAATACATGATCTTGGGTATTCCTTGTGTAGTTTTGTACCAATTTTAAATTATTTCTATATTTATGTGACTATTTCCTTAGTTACTTTGGATTCCGTGTGATTACAATTGGATCCGTGATTTTCTTGGTTGATTTTTGAACCGATGCCTTATTTTTTTATATAAATACACTGTTATTTCAACTTTCCTTAATTACCCACTATGTATTTGGCCTTGTTTATGCCCTATGTGGTTTCTTTGCCCTAATCAGCCTTACTAAACTGATTTCTTTTCCTTATTCTTCCTTGACTAACTGTTTGAACTAGACTCCTTAATTAAAGGAGTCCAGTTGTCCTAATTGACACTAATTGATTGCTACTTCCATATTCATGCACTCTTTTCCTGTGCACTTCTCGTTTTTAAAACTTTATAAAGACCCGTCATCCTTCTTTACAAACACACTGAGATTCACACGAACAAAAACACTTCCAATTGCATACTTTCTTGCACTAGTGTTTTGAAATCAACACTCTGCTTTTCTTGAGATCTTTTGGAATCACTTTGTTTGCAACTCTGATCTCTCAAGACTACTGTTTTCTTACTTTGTCCTCCTTTGAAACTGGTATGTTTTTCATTTAGTTTTTTGCATCATCTCTATGTGTTTACTTTACAGTTCTAGCACTCTTGTTTTCTTTACTGGTCATGTTCAATCATCTATGTTAATTATGTTCTTTCCTTGTATCTGTTTCTATTGTGAATCCCTACCCCTATTCCCTTCTATGTGCTTGAGTTAAGGTCTTGGCGTGACAGTACCTAAATTACTGCCTAGGCCTTAACCTGATCCACAATAGATCCTAACTCCTAAGTGGCTAGTATTCTGGTTAGGGGTGTGGCAGCATTCCCATTTGCTGGGCATGACTACTAGCCTGCCAAGGCTTTCCCTAATTCCCCTATGCACTCACACTTATTCTTAGACTCTTAAATTCTGCCCCTCTCTTATGAGCATTGCTTTGGACCTTGAGTTCCCTCTGAACTTGGACATCTAAGGGCTAGCATTTCAACACTGCACTATGATCTTAATTTTGCAATGTGTTTGGGGTGTAAGCACTGCCCGGAGCACCCTTGAGACTCTTTGGAACTTTGACACATCCTAAATATGAGAAAGGCTTTTGGAAATCTGATCCTGGAAGTTGGTTTATCTCAGAGTCTGTATTAGGCTGTTTGGATGTAGCTGGAGCTTCTGATGTAATTTTACTTTTTTTTTCTGATTCATTCGGGTATGTAATAATTTATAATAACTATTGGGGATGGCTAGTGGAAAGGGATGGGGATGAATGCATGCAAAGGGTAGAAAACCTGCCTATAGGTTATTTATAAATTCTACACTTCCTGTATCTTAGAAATCATGCCTATAGTTTCTGCATTTCCGAAATCATGTCTATAAGTTCTGCATCTTAGAAATTATGCCTATAAGTTATGCACATAGAAATCATGATCTTAAGTTTTCTGCACTTCTGCATTCCTGCATTTCAGAAATCATGCCTATAAGTTCTGCATATAGAAATCATGATATAAAGTTTTCCGCATTTTTGCATTCTCGCATCTTAGAAATCATGCCTATAAGTTCTACACATTTTAGAAATTATGCCTATAAGTCTTCCACCTCTTCATTTTAGCAATTATGCCTCTAAGTTCTACATATAGAAATCATGTTTTTAGGTTTCTGCACTTCAGCATACACATGTCATTAGGAAAATAATTATAAGTTTATTAAATAACCAGCTTCACTCTAGATGCCATGCCTATAGGACTCTTGCATTTACGTAATCGTTTAAAACACATGACGCTTAGACATCATGCTTATAGGAGTAAATTAATTGACTCAGCTTCGTCTATTTCATCTACAGATCTAAAATTAGTCGTAAGGTCATTTAAAGTCTGCAGATTCTTTTGTTTATAAAACCAGCAACCTTTTCCTTGAATCAATACCCTTTGTTAGATGCCATGCCTATGGGTCTCACTTAGGCAAACTATTAGGTAATTAATTGCGTCGGTTTTGATAAACTACATCCAGACAAGGCTAATTCATACTCCTTATCTAAGAAATATGTGATGAATCAGCCTATCCTACGTCTTATTTAGTTCAGACCAAACCAGTAGTTAAAGTCATGCTATGTTTTCTTTTTTAAGTGAGGAGGCATGTATGAGCCTTAATTGCTATTTGTTTCCCCCTAACTATTTATGCGTTTTGCTTGTCGCCTAGACTTTTTATCCTTTTGAAACTCTAAAAAGCCCCAACTCCCTTCCCATTTAGGACTAGTAGTCTCAGTGCCTTCGAGACTGATAGGATTGGGACGGGTAATAGCGTGCAATAAGTAACGATATTGTTCCGCACTTTAATACCTTAACGGGGTGGGAAGGGAAGATATGGATAAGATGATCGATGCGCTAATACCATGTGAAACCCTTCTTCTGAGGAGCGATAGTCGGGTATTGCATTGATGTGATCCATATTAATCATAACCCCAGGACCTCCTTTCCTTTTACTTGCTTTTGTCTATTTCTTTAGAATTGTTTAAATCTCATTTTCATTAATTTCTACCCTCTTTACTCAAGTTTCAACTTACTTGCAATGTTATATGCAAATCCTTTCTATTTGAGCCCTTAATTGCTTATTTGATTATGTGAAGTTACAATTATAACATGGACCGGAACCACACTAGTTGATCTTGAAAGGGTGCCTAACACCTCCCCTCGAGATAATTTCTAGCCCTTACCCAAATTCTGGTTCTTCATACTCATACCCTTCTTAGTGTCCTAATGCACTTAATCATTAGGTGGCTACTCTTCAAACTCCAAAACCCAATTCCCAAAAGGGAATGAGTTGTCCTCCCAAAATTTCATAAACCTGACTTCACCTTTAGCAAAAGGGGGCATCGACAGCATGGCGACTCTGCTGGGGAATCCTTTAGGCTTCTACCATTTCATATTATTTATGACTTTATTGCTTTTTGTTGCCTTTACTTAAATGTCTTTATCTATTATTTTATGAAACTGACTTGGCTCTTCATTTCTTTTCTTTTAACGCTTTCCTTTACCGGCTTCCTTCAATAATGTTGTAATTACGAGTAATTATTGTAATCATTACTTTATGAACATGCAAATACATAACAACTTGTTTCATTCTTGTAATTGAATCTTCAAGATCATATTCCACTCGTGCCAAACAAAATACCATAGAAACTATTATAATGAGTGGTTGCGCCCTTCCAATATTATCACCCCCTAAATTTGGAAAAGGCGTATTTGCGGTAAAACCAATCGATCAGTGGTGCAATCGACGATTTGGTGCCTTTCCCTCTTGAGTTGTCCGCTCAAGGGTACCAGTCTAATACCCCATAGAAACATTATTCTTTTTAATATGTGCATGCATCACTGTCAAACCTAGTCAGGTCAGTTATGTTGTCCTCATAATGACTCTTTAAGATAGCCTTGTCCAAAGTCCACCGGGTTTCATTCAAACTCAAACGGACACCATCACATTATGTGCATTTATTTGGAGAACTAAATGCTTTTATGCCAATTATTGATATTTAATAGTCAAGTCCGGTGGGGGGTATGGTATTAACCCTTTTGTTTTGTAGAAAATGGAGAACAAGGTCCCTGACTTCGGCATGGGCAGTGCACCCTCACTCTTGCTGAACTGGTGGAGAAATCTCCCATCAAGTGACCAAATCAATGAATGGAAAGAGAGGGTCAACAAGGGTAACGAAAAGCTGGAGTATTTAGGATAGAGTCTGCTGGAATTGGAAAGAAAAGTGAGAAGGAGAGTCACCCTCTGACAGAATGCCGAGGGAAAAGAAGGAGAGAACCTCGCAAAAGCATTTCTACCGGAGAATCTACGCGAACTGGAGGATTTGATCAACGAGAACATTCAACCTGGGGAAGTTCCTTCTGGGACCAAGTAGTTAGGAGTCTTTTCTTTGCTTTAAATGTAATGAGGCCAATGGCCATTAATGATGTTTTTATTTTCTGCAATTTTAGTGTCATTTTGGGATTCGTCTTATTTTTTATCAATAAAATGAGGCATTTACCATTATAAGTTCTTCAAATCAACTTGTCGCTAGGCCTATCTTGGGCACAACAAGGCTCCCAAATTAGGATACGATTTATATTCTTGCACTATGTGCTTAAATATTGCAATGTTATTCTCCTCATGATCCATACTAATTTGTTACCTTTTTTGTTTTTACTTTTTGTTTTATTCTGCTTCCCCAAAGGTTAGTTCTTACACTCTGGCATCGTCATTATATTCCATAAGATCTAATGGCCCTCCTCCTCCTCCTCCTCCAAGTCCTATCAGAAACAAAAACAAGGGGAAAATGGAAGATTTGAGCAACATCAGAAAGGAGAGTTCGGTTTCAAGGGTAAAGTGCCCCCAGCTCGAACAGAAGTTATTGAAATTTCAGGAAGAACTGGATCAAGTTCGAAATTTGCCAAGCTTGTCATTTTCCCTCACTACCCCAGATATCAACTTCCCCAACACTCAAAATCCCACACCTCCTCAAAACATACCGAAATCACTGAACCAATCCACTCCTCATCACCACTGCAACACATTCCACACTTCAAGAAACACCCCACTGCTCATCCCTAAACGACTAAACTCCGCAAATGATCATCACCAACATCTATATGGAAACCATACCACACCCCATTCAGCCCACCTCGAGCACACCTGAGTCTGATAACAAAGACTCTCTTATCAAGAATCTGGTCGCAGAACTCAAGAAGCTGACTAGCCGAGTTCAGGGTGTTGAAGAAAGCGAGGGGATCGAGGGACTGAATTACGAAGACCTTTGCATTCAACCAAATGTCGAACTGCCCGAGGGGTACAAACCTCCTAAGCTCGAGATGTTCGATGGCACCGGGGATCCCAGAGTACATTTAAAGACATATTGTGACAAGCTGGTCGGAGTAGGAAAGGATGAAAAGATTCGCATGAAGCTCTTTATGAGAAGTCTGAAAGGGGATACTCTATCTTGGTACATTAGCCAAGAACTGAAAAAGTGGTCGAATTGGGTAAATATGGTGTTCGATTTCATGGACAGATTTAGATTCAACACGGAGAATGCACCAGATGTGTTCTACATCCAGAACTTAAAGAAGAGACCCACAGAGACATTCCGCGAGTATGCTACTCGTTTGAGATCAGAAGTCGCTAAGGTCAGGCCGGCTTTAGAAGAAGAAAAATTGAACAGGTTTTTTGTCCGGGCTTAAGAACCACAGTATTATGAGAGGCTGATGTTGATCGAAGGTGAAATTTTCCGACATCATCAAGCTAGGGAGAGGATCGAGGAAGGTATCAAAAGTGGTATGGTCACTAACTTTGAAGCATTACAGGCTACCAACAAGGCTTTACAGTCTGGTGGCACATCCAAGAAAAGGGATGTGGGTGCCGTGATGGTTTCACAGAGAATAAAATCCCTAATAAAATACCAAACCTACCCAATACCCCTTCCTACATATCAACCTACCTCAAATTACTAAGCACATTCACCCTCTTACCAAGCTCCACCACCTACTTACCAAACATCTCCACCTCATACATATCAGCCTACTTCACCCAAATACTTGCAACCCGTACACATCTACCAAGCCTACAATACCCAACAAGCTCACTACCAATCGCCAAGCCAAAATTTCCTTAGACCCCGACCAAATTTCAACTGCAGACCTCCCAAACAATACACTTCCCTTGCTGAACCAATCGACCAGCTGTATGAAAGGCTTAAAGCTGCTGGTTATGTCACCCCTATCCCTGCCATAGTTCCAGAAAACCCTTCCCAATGGATCAACCCAAACAAAACATGTGCATACCATTCCGGCATGAAGTGGCATACCATTGACGAGTGACGCTCTATGAAGGACAAGATTCGGGCTTTAATTGACAACAAGATCATTGTGGCAAAGGAGACTGCTCCGAATGTCCGTAACAACCCTCTACCAGACCACATTGGTGGAGGTGTTCACATGATTGAGATAGAAGATGATTGGGACCTCTAAGGATCGATCGGATTAATCGATGCAGGTGATGAGCCAAAGAAACCGATAGTCACACTTAATCCGATTGTAGTCCAGATCCACCCTTCTGGATATGCTGAAGTGAATATGTCCATACCACTTGAGTTCAAAGCACCTTCTTCTACAAAGGCACCAGGACCAATTGAGGTCAAGTTTGGGTCTCCCAAAGGAACCTACGCCATTTGACGTTGCTGTGTTACCTTCCAAATCAAGGTTACCCATCCTAGTGCCAATGTCAGCTATAGCACCATTCCATACAAAGACCATCCCCTGGGATTACACAGCCGAGACAAGGAGAAAAGGAAAAGCCAAAATCGTAGGAGCAGTTACGACACATGGTATGACAAGAACCGATAGGGTTTATACTCCAGAACATTTAGTTGAATCAAGTAAGCAGGCCTCTGGATGGCCTATTGGAACTGGGACCGATGATCTATGGAGGAAGATACAAGCAATAGAGTACTTAGTCCTTGATCAACTGAATAAAACACTACTGCAAAGCTCCGATTCATATAAGAATGCCTTGTTAAAGATACTGAGTGAGGAATATGTACCCAGCAACATAACTGGAGGAGAAATGGAAAACATGGTAGGGAAAGTATTGGAGAGTCACAACATCACTTTCCACGATGATGAGTTGCCACCGGAAGGGCTAAGGCAAAACAAAGCATTGCACATGACCGTGCAGTGCGAGGATTATTTCATCACCAGGATTTTGATTGATGGAGGATCCAGCCTCAATATTTGTCCCTTGGTAACTCTCAGAACATTTGGGAAGAGCCTACATGAGATCAAGGATGGAGCCATCAATGTCAAAGATTTCGATGGTTCGTCCACTATTGGGGAAATCAGTTTGTGTCTACAAATGGGACCGACTTGGTTCGACGTTGACTTTCAAGTGATAGACATCCCAGCATTTTACAACTTACTATTGGGACAACCCTGGATCCATGCCGCTATAGCTGTAGCATCAACCCTACACCAGGTAGTGAAATTTGAATGGAATCACCAAGAGGTGATTATTCATGGCGACGGTAGCAATCCCATATACAGTCGCTAGACCATCCCGCCAATCGGAGGAAGAAGGAAGATAGGCAGAGAAACCAACTATCACATTGAGCGATTCAACGACGTGGACAAGGATAAATGGTGGGATGACAAAATTAAGAGTATACTGAATTGGTGTGGATACGAACCTGGCAAGGGACTAGGCAAGAACCTCCAGGGAATTACCAAAACTATCAAGCTGAAGAAACATGGTACCATTTTTGGTTTGGGATATGAATACACTTGGGAGGAGTTCAACCAGTGGTTGCCACTATGGCGCAGTCCCTACTACCCGCTGGAGCATCTGATACCTCGCCTGGAGCAGACTTTCCTGCCAGCCGATGTCATATATGGGTCGAAAGAAGAGGAAGCACTGGTGGCAATGAGAAATTTGTTTTTGGAAGATGATAATATGGACTATTGTGTCATTTTCGAGGAGGAGCAGGAGGAAGGCCCTTCCATACAAGCTGTGAGCCGAGGAGCACGCCTCAACAATTGGTCCATCAGAACCACCAGGGCCCGAAAAGCTTCAGGATAGCAAAGCTGAACAAAGCAGCATGCATCATCTTTATTTTTTGCTAGTTAACTTTCTTTCCGCATTTTAATTTCGAAATAAGAGCTCCAATGTTCAAAATGATTATGAAATTTATCAAAGCATTTCAGTTTGTTATAAATCTCGCTCTTATTACCTTTTATCGGTTACTTTATTTACAAAACATTACTATTACTTATCTTGATGAACCAACGATTATGACTTGCGATGAGACAACGCAACAAATGGATATAGACTTAGAAGAAGATGATATACCATAAGAGGTTGTTAAAGAGGTTGAGGATTTTTCAGAATAGACGTAAGTCTAACTTGGACGAGATTGAGGTTGTTAACTTGGGAGATAAAGAAAATGTCAAAGAAACGCGCATCAGTGTTCATCTGTCACCATCAGAAAAGGAAGAGTACACGGAATTCCTAAGGAAATATGAGGACATATTTGCTTGGTCGTATGATTATATGACTGGTCTCAGTACATCTATTGTAGCTCACAAATTTCCAACCAATCCGACATGTCCCCCGGTAAAGCAGAAGCTCAAGAAGTTCAAACCTGACATGAGTTTGAAAATCAAGGAAGAAGTCGCCAAGCAAGTCAAAGCTAAGGTTCTCAGGGTAGTAGAGTACCCAAAATGGTTAGCGAATATTGTGCCAGTGCCGAAGAAGGGCAGGAAGGTTAGAGTCTGTGTCGACTACCGGGATCTCAACAAGGCCATTCCGAAAGACGACTTCCCCTTGCCAAACATACACATTCTTATTGACTACTGCGCCAAGCATGAACTGTAGTCATTCATCGATTGTTTTGCTGGGTATCATTAGATATGGATGGATAAGGAAGATGCGAATAAAATGGCTTTCATTACGCCGTGGGGGATGTATTATTATAAGATGATGTCGTTTGGGTTAAAGAATGCTAGGGCCACCTAAATGACGACCATGACTACTATCTTCCATGACATGATACACAAAGAGATCGATGTATATATAGACGACGTCATCATCAAATCCAAATGAGCCACTGACCACATGGAAGATCTGAGGAAATTCATCAACAGACTAAGAAGGTACAATCTGAAGATAAACCCCACCAAGTGTGCATTCGGGGTTCCCGCCAGAAAACTACTTGGGTTCATTGTAAGTCGCCGAGGAATAGAACTAGACCCATCAAAGGTTAAGGCCATTCAAGAATTGCCACCGCCAAAGAATAAGAAGGACGTAATGAGTTTCCTGGGGAGACTCAACGACATCAGTCGTTTCATAGCTCAGTCCAGTGTCATTTGTGAGGCAATATTTAAGATGTTAAAGAAAGACGCTGCTACCAAATGGACTGATGACTGTCATAAAGCCTTCGACAGAATCAAGGAATACTTGTCAACACCACCAGTTTTGGTTTTGCCCGAACCAGGTAGACCTCTGTTGCTCTACCTTGCGGTATTGGATGGAGCATTCGGTTGTGTTTTGGGACAACATGACGAAACGAGGAGAATGGAATAGGCCATCTACTATCTTAGCAAGTAGTTCACCTCGTACGAGGCCCAATATTCTCTATTAGAGCGCACCTATTGCGCTCTGACTTGGGTAGCTCAGAAATTGAGGCATTATTTCTGTGCCTATATACTTATCTCATATCAAGAATGGACCCGCATTCCGAGCCGGGTCCGTCCCGGCCTAAAATTAGCGACTCGCAAAGATTTCTGGTTTAATGGCCGTAAAATGGCT
>MU672558.1:17671-28539 GCA_026770625.1 Nicotiana glauca | reverse complement strand
CCCCCCCCCCCCGGGCAAAATATGTACCATAAACCACCTTTTGGGTATAATATCAATAGAACCAGCCCCTCAAGCTACCTCACAATCACTTGTAATCAGCCCCTCGGGCTACCTCACAATCACTCGTAATCAGCCCCTCGGGCATAACATAAATCAAGAACCATCCCTCAGGCAACATGGATCAAGAACAGCCCCTCGAGCTTCAATATGAATCAACAACAAACCATCGAGCTACAACACATCACTCACACTGGGTACCCGCACTCATTGGGGGTGTACAGACTCTGGGAGGGGCCCCTTACGGCCCAAGCGTAATAACAAGCCATCTCGTGGCATAATCAAACAAGCTCTCAGCCTCATATCAATCACAAGCCACCTGGTGGCATAATAAATCAGGCCCTCGACCTCTCATATATCACAAGTCAGTACCACATGCTGCGGCACGTAACCTGATCCCATGATATCCTCACCATACAGGCCCTCGGCCTCACTCAGTCAGATATCACCCAAGCCCCTCGGGTTGACAGTAAAATAATTACTCGGCTCAAAATCATTTATGAAATCAAAAGGAGTGAATAAAACCGAGTTATGAAAACAGTAAGAACATAACATGACTGAGTGTAAACATTAAATAGAAACAGTGAGGTAAAACGGTAGTAAAAGCCCCCAACGGTCCAGACAATCGGCACAAGGCCCAGACACGACATTTAGCCCCAAACACAATAATATTTTCCAAAATATAACAATACCAAATAGTTTTCAAGTAAAATGCACGACTTAGTAGTCGAACGGGATGGACAAAGTTACAATCCCCTATGGTGCACTACCCCACGCTCATCATCTAGCATTGTGTCACCTCCAAGTAGCCTAACGATGTGAAATCCGGGGTTTCATACCCTCAGGACAGTATTTACAATCATTACTTACCTCTATCCGATCCAAACTCTAGACCGCGATGCCTTTGCCTCTCGAATCGGCCTCCGGATGCTCCAAATCTATCCAAAACAGATTTGTACCATCAAAATATGCTAAGGGAACAAAGCCCACTCGAAAATAGCCAATTTATATCAAGAATCCTGAAATTGACCAAACCCGACCCCCGGGACCACGTCACGGAATTCGATACAAATCACAAAACTAGAATCCTTACACTCTCACGAGTTCATGCATATCAAATACATCAAAATCTGACCACAACGACCCCTCAAATCCCTAGATTTAGGTCTCCAATTTCCAAGCCCTAACTTCCAATTTGCTACTGATTTTCCCATATAATTCAAGCTTACAACCATATAAATCATCATAAAAATGAGTTTAGGGACCGAGGACCTTACCTCTAAGAAGCCCTCTTGAATTCTCCCTTCAATTTGCTCTCCAAAGCTTCTTCCCGTTTGAAATGTTGTGAAAAACAACTCAAAATCGCGAAGGGTGAAATAAACATATTCTAACCCTGCAAAACCGCACCTGCGGTTACATGGTCGCATCTGCGCAACCGCTTCTGCGATCAAAGCACCGCTTCTGCGGTTACTCACTTAAATCCCATTTCTGCACCTACGACCTAGGCTCCGTATCTATGGGCCCACATGTGCTGATCTTATCCAGCATTTGCGCCTTCTCTCACTTCACCTACGACCGCTTCTGCGACTCCATATCCACTTCTACGAGTCCGCACCTGCGGTCCCCTAGCCGCAGGTGTGGTTATGACAGCAACAGAAAACCTTCAGCTGCAAAACCCAACTCAAAATCTTCCGTCAACCATCCGAAATCATCCCGAGGCCCGAGGGACCTCAACCAAAAGAACAAACAAGTCATATACCACGATCCACACTTATACCAATCTTCAAAACACCTCAAACAACATCAAATCAACCAAATCCCATCGGATTCAAGCCTAAGGTCCAAAAATCTTTCGAATTCTTCTTTTGATAAAAAATTCTATCAAACCACGTCCGAATGATCTGAAGTTTTTCACACATCCCAAATGACACAACGGACCTACTACAATTCCCAGAATTCTATTTCGACCCTTATATCAAAATCTCACCTATCAACCAGAAAATGCTAAAATTCCAATTTCGCCAATTCAAGCCTAAATCTACCACGGACCTCCAAAACACATTCTGATCATGCGCTTAAGCTCCAAATCACTTAACAAAGCTAACCAAATTATAAAAATCCAAATCCGAGATCAAACACTAAAAAGTCAAGACTGAGTCAAACCTTTCAAATTTAAAGCTTCAAGCTGGGAATTATCCTTCCATATCTATTCAGATCAAACTGAAATCCAAAACCGATAATTTACATTAGTCACAATATATAATACGGGCTACCCATGCCCGAAATCTCGCGCGCGAAGTGCAAAAGGTCAAAACGACTGGTCAGGTCGTTACATCACTTATTTGACCGATTTATCAAAAATAATTATATTTGCTAGTGAAATATAATAAAATATATATACTATATGCATATTATACATTAATATATCAAAAAAAAAATTTACCGGCTATTATTTCTGGAAGCAATTGTACTTCTCAGGGAGAAGTGCGGCAATATGCACTTTAAGCCCGCTATTTGAAATATATCAATAATTATTATGTATTTAAAGATTAGATAATTCACCCAAACTTCATGACTAAGTAGGCGTTTGGACATAATTGTAAAATTCCAAAAAATGCTAAAAAAATTCTCAAGTGAAAATGGTATTTGAAATTTAGAGCTGTGTTTGGACATAAATTTCAATTTGGGTTGTTTTTCAAGTTTTGTGAGTGATTTGAATGAAAATTTTGAAAAATTTGCTTTTTGGAGTTTTTCAAATTTATGAAATTTTAAAAATACATCTTCAAGTGAAAATTTTAAAATTTTATGAACAAATTCTGACTTCAAAAAAAATGAAATTTTTTTGAAAAAAAGGAAAAAAAATTTGTATGTCCAAACGGGCTCTAAGTATTCTAAATTTTGAAATTCAGGGCTTAGTGTCCTGAATTTTTGTGCTACTAATTTAAAATTCAGGAATAAGTGTCCTAAATTTTCGAACTATTAATTAAAAATTCAGTCCATAAGATTTGAACTTCTGCACACACTTTAGGACACGATGTCCTGAAGTTTGAATTTTGAGGTTTAAACTGTAGGACTTCGGGACTAAGTAAATTCAGGACTTAGTGCCCTGAATTTTTGAGCTGCTAATTTAAAATTCAGGACTAAATATCCTGAATTTCTAAACTAATAATTTAAAATTCGGGACATAAGATTCAAATTTTTGTACACAAACTTCGAATTTAGGACACGATGTTCTGAAGTTTGAATTTTGAGGTTTAAACTCTAGGACTTTAGTACTAAGTCCTAAATTTGTAAATTCAGGATTTAGTTTCCTGAATTTTTGAGCTGCTAATTTGAAATTCAGGACTAAGCCCCCTTTTGGCAATAGATTTTTCCAAGTTATTTTTTTGTGGCAAAACCTGTTTGTTTATAGATTTTTATCTATGTTTTGGCATATTTGAAAATAAAATTTTCAAATCCCAAAACTAGCTCTAGACCTGTTTTTGGCCCAAACTATCACTGTTTGATTTTCTAACAATTTCAAAGATTACCCCAAACTTTTATATTTTATAAAAAGAAAAAATTCCACCATCTATTATGACCCAACTAATTACTATCATTTTTTTTAGACTGATGGATCTTGTAATATTATTGAAACTTGACGAATAATGGTTGCTACTAGTTATGTTATTAGTAGCTGATATTAAAATATCATGCTATGATTTTGCGATAGTGTATTATTTAGTTCATTACAAAAATAATAATTTTATGCCAAACTTATCTATGTTTAGGACTTATCTATGATTTTGTGATAATGATAATGAATGGCATTGATGAAGGTTCTGCATATACCAGATTAGCAAGTTTATTTGTTTGGTATTATTGGGTATTTTTGATAGTTTTTAGAACTTATCGGTATAAGTTATATTTCATATTTTTTCAAAAAAAAAAGTGAAATATGTTTTGAAAAATTATGTCCAAACAGATTTCATCTTCAAACAAAACTTCACCCAAATTGTTTTAAAACAAATTTAGAATTTATGACCAAACGCTAGTTAAGTGTCCCGAATTTTTGAATTAATAATTTAAAGTTCAAGACATAAGATTCGAACTTTTGGAAATAATTTTTGAACTTTAGAACACGATGCTTGAAGTATGAATATTGAGGTTTAAAATTTAGGACACCGTGTCTTGAAGTTTGAGCAAAATTGACTAATTTTTAAATATATTATAAATCGTAAATATATTTTAAACAACACGCTTAAAAGTGGCTACCTGGTGTCATTTCCACTACTTTTTAGGTAGTGGATGTTTGGACTTAATTGAGAAATATTTTGGGCTTTTAATACATTTTTCCACTTGATCAAAGTTATTTATGGCGCCTAACCGACATACATATATTATACACTAATTTTTTGTGGTCTATTTCGTAGGCGACAACTATTAAAGCTAATTTTTGAAATATATATGTGTGTGCGCGTGTGTGTAAAGCAAAATGCCGTGACAATGTTTTCAAAGTTTTTTGCTTGATTCTAAAAAAATTGTTCTAATTTTTTTCTAGGAGAAAAAATACCGTATACATAGCGTGAAGATTTCTTTTGTTCCTAGAACTAGGGAGAAATTCAAAAATAGCTACAGTTTCAAAAATAATTAAAATTTAGCCATTTTTCATGTAACGATAAATCTAAAAAAAATAGTGTTCAAAATTCAGAAAAATACTCCAGTATAATATACCGGTCCAACATAATATATTGGAACTTTCGTCGTGTTGGAGTTCCAGCATAATATGCTGGAAGTTCATACACATGTGCACCGATCTCCAGTGTATTATTCTGGAACTTGTAGCAAAATAGTGGCTATTTTCTTAACTTTGCATACGCTGGCTATGTTTGAATGATCAGTCCAAAAACTGGCTAGCTCGTGCTATTTTTACCTAGAATTATTCTGCTTTTATGTTTGGGGCCTAGGCTTGAGAATCACGGCCTAGAAGGCCTAGCCTGCTACATGTGACATGGGCCTTGGGTTCTGGCGGAAGAAAAAGTATGAAACGGAAAGGGCATATATTAAAGAATATTTTTTAAATTAAAACACAGTCCATTGGATTGGGTGTTCTTGCAAGTGATTGAGAATATTCTTTGGAGCTTATATCTCAATTTTGAAGGGGATTGGTTGAGTATAGAGTTGGTTATAGATGAAAATTCAGATTGAAACTCGAAGAAGAAGTTGTAGGACTTGTATAATAATTATATGATAAGTTATTATAATTGTATCTAAATTATATTTGATACATCAATACTTAAAATATAATTGTATTATACTTGTATCACAATTGTATCTAACTTGTATCTGATACATTGATACCTAAAACAATACCTAATATAATACTAATACAATTATCGTTCATTTGTATACAAACTGCGATATATTTCTTAAAATTTATAATGCAATTGTGATCTTCGACTTCTTCAAGTTTCAATCACAATTCTAAACTTAACTATGATATAATATTGTATTAGAATTGAAAATTAGTATTATATCAGATATTATTTTAGGTATTGATGTGTAAGATACAAGTAAAATACAATTTTGATATACTTCTAAAATATTGTGATCCACTTATCATACAATCCTTACAACTTCGTTTTCATCGAGTTTCAGTATGAAATTTTAAAACCAACTCTAAACGTAACCAATGTCCCTCAAAATTGAGATATAAATAACAAGGTATATTTTTTTCTTATCATTTTTAAGAAACCCAATCCAAACATATCACAAATTCGTAAATTCTAAATATTGAATTCAAAGTTTCGAAACTTTTTAATAGATGTCAATGGAGAACCCTTTGCTGTTGCAATTTTAGAGACAAACTTTTTGTCATTTTTATCTAGATTATGAGAGAAGTATCACTTTTGGGTTATAAGTATGAAAAAAAATAGAATAAGATATTAAATCTTTTGAAGACTAGATGAAATTCGAATTTTTAGAAGGGTTTGGTGAAGGAGAGAGATTGTGATGCTAAATTTAAGAAATCTTCTATTTTCTTCTTTATTTTTAGTTTTATATATAAATAGTATAACTAAGTATGAACCTAAATAAAAATGATAAACAAGTTTCTATTATAGTATAGCTAGGTAAATTTTCCTTCTTTTTATGTAGCAATTTGGATTTGAAACAATGTAATCGTAGAATCAGAACTATTAAGCCAATTTATTGTAAAGTTATATCTTTAATAGTGTCACGACCCAAAAACTAATCATGTCGTGATGGCATCTAACGTGGTACTAGGCAAGCTGACACATTACCAAAACAATTCGATATCCTCATTTCAAAGACAATTCCAAAGCTATTTAATATAAAATATTCATAAATGAGTTTAAATCAAAATAAAAGTGTGGAAAAGAAAAATCCTAACATCGGGATATCACTAGTCATGAGTATCTACTACAATTTGTCTGAAAATATCTAGACTAACATAGTCTGGAAAATAACTATAAAAACTAAAGGAAGATAAGAGGGAGACGAGCAGGACTGCAATCGCCAGGCAGCAACTTTGCTATATCCGAGAAAATCTGCAACTGGAATAGTCAACAGCCGCTACCGTGGCTAGAGATACCTAGATATGCACACAAGGTGCATAAGGTAACGTGAATACACCAACTCAGTAAGTAATAAGTCCAAACTATGGACTGATAGGTAGTGACGAACTTAACCTCAACAGGTAAAAAGAAATAAACTGTGCAGAAAAGTAGTCATGATTTCAATTCAAGTATTCATCTCAAGCAGTAAAGTAAACACAAATCTGGACAATGTGAGGTATAAAGCTCAGCTAATCTCAATGTGCCAATGCACCATGTACCTCCAATCTCAAGTGCTCAACTACTCGGTACTGTATATGGCCCATCCGGCCCAGGGAAGATCCATCCGGAATATATGCACATCATTAACAACAGTCGCTAAGTACCAAGGAAGGCCATTCCAGCCCAGTGGAGAAGATTCATCTCCAAGTATAAATGCTTCGGACAAGATCCATGTCCAGGGAAGATCCATCCCTCAAAATATCAACTGCACTCACTGGGGTGTGTTACAGACTCTTGAGGGGCTCCTACAGCCCAAGTGCTATCATAATTATTAATATAATCGCTGCAGCATGCAGCCGGATCCCATAACTGTCACTTTTAACAGGCTCTCGGCCTCACTCAGTCATCAACCTCTCCAGTCTCGCCACGGGCTCACAATGTCATGAAAACAACTCGGAATAATGATATGATGAATCAATAAATTACTAAGACTGAGATCTGATATAAAGATGCATAATCATGATTGAGTATGGAATGTTAAACGAAAACTAGTGAGATGACAGCAAGAAACGACCGGTAAGGGTCCCAACAATACTGACACAATGCCTAAACATGATATCTAGCATGGTTTATAGTTCAAATACTTCATCATATGATGGAAACATGGATATTAACAGGATAGAGTTACCAAACGGTGCCATGGAGTCATCCAGGCCACGATTCTCACAGTGCACGCCCGCACGTCTATCACTTGGCATGTACGTCACCCTAATACTAATTACATAACATATAGTTCGGGGTTTCGTACCCTCATAACCAAGTTTGAAAGCGTTACTTACCTTAAACCAAGCAAAATCCTACTCCACAATGACCTTGCATCTCGATTCGGCCTCCAAATGCTCCAAATATATTCAAAACCAGTACAATACCATCAATATATGCTAAAGGAATGAATTCCACAAGGAAAACTACAAAATTATATTTGTCACGACCCCAATTCCGGTCGTGATGGCGCCCAACACAATTGCTAGGCAAGATCGACCAATTCACACTCACAACTCAACCACACAACCCATTTCCAATTTATAGCATTAAATTATCAAATAATATAGTTCTAACCAGTGATAATAGACAGAAATAGTATGGGAATCATAACAACGACCAATAAAACTCCCAAAGACCTGGGGTCATGAGTCTAGAGCCTCTAAGATAACAAATAATAAATCCTCAGTAATACGGATATTCACAAATGCGGAAATAATAAAGGGATATGGGAGGAGTCGGGTCCTGCGAACGTCAGGCAGCTACCTCGACAACTCCTGAGAAACTCTGAAGCAGCAATTAGCTCAACTATGCTCCTCAGACACCTGAATCTGCACACATGGTGAAGGGAGTAAAGTGAGTACTTCCAACTCAGTGGTAATAGACATATATAATGACTGAAAATAAGAAATCCCGAAAATATCACAATGTAAAGCTAACACTAACAATTTAGCACAGTTAACGGTGAAATGGCAACAAAATAGAAACAGTTAGATCACACAAATATCAGAACATGAATGTAATGAAATACACATGACCGCTGTGGCGTACAGCCCGATCCATTTGGGTACCCGTGCTCACTGTGGGGGTTCAGACTCCGGAGGGGTTCCTACAGCCCAAGCGCAATATCATCGCAGCATTCGCTACGGCGTGCAGCCCGATCCACACTCAGTCCAGATATATGCATGTAAGCCACACAGGCACAGTCAAGTTTATCATTTTCAGTTTCAATTATTAGGAAATTATAGATTAAGTGTTTCAAACTTTAGAAATTTACTAATCATTTCGAGACAGTGTTTAACTCAGGACTGATATCATGAAAACATGCTAAGCATCATGGAAATAGGGATAATAATCCCTAAGGGATCCAAATAATCGGCACACAGCCCAAATATGCTCATAGCAATCCCAGTAGGATGCTTACCAATCAATTTCTAATCAATAACACAGTTCGAACATCACTTAGAAGGACTAAGCCATAGTCCCCGATCATAAACGACCCCGCACTCACCGGAGAGTACGTGTCTCGCCTCAATATAGCGTCATAGTGTGATATACCGGGGTTCCAAACCCTCAGGTCATCATCTACATCTATTACTCACCTCAAACCGGCCACAAGACTAGTCCTTAATGCCTTTACCTCTCCAATCCACCTCCTCGCACGTCGAATATGGTCAAAACCACAACGAATACATTACAATAGGTCAAAGAAACATAACCCAATCAAAAGGATTCAAAAAATACCAAAAATAACGAAGTTGGCGAAACCTGAGCCCTGGGCCCACTTCTCGAAAAAATTACAAAATTCACATCACCGGATTTCACGTCTCTCCACGAGTCCATACATACCAAGAACTCCCAAATTCGAGCTCAAATGACCCATCAAATCCCAATTTAAATTCTCAAAATCCCAAGCCCTAATTCATTTATTTTAGGCTTAATTCCATAAATTTCAGTGATTAATCCATGTTTTTACACCATAATAACGTATTCCGAGTCTAATAATTCATACGTGATGAAACCCTTCGAATTCTCTTCAAAATCGCCCAAGAATCGCCTAAGTCCGAAGTCCAAAATGTTCTCTTCTCTTTCAAAAAATCGTGAAACACTGTTCACTAAAACCCCTACTAGGTTTCGCTTCTGCGGTCCTGCTACCGCCTATGCGGGACCGCTTCTGCGGCCAAATGACCACTTATGCGGTTTTCACTTAAGATGCCAGGCTTCGCTTATGTGACTCAATATCCGCTTATGCGGACCCGCTGAAGCGACCCTCTGTTCGCTTATGCGGAAATACCCTGGGCCACGCCTGCCCGCTTTTGCAACCTCCCCGCCGCATCTGCAGAACCGCTTATGCGGCTCCTTTTCTGCAGATGCGGAAATACCAGAAGACAGAAAGATCAGACCTGCAACAATGCTTTAAACTTCCCGTTTAACTATCCGAAATCACACCGAGGCCCCCGGGACCTCAAACAAAAGCACAGACATGATTTATTACCTTATTCAAACTTGCTCGAACCATCAAAATACTATCGTAAACATCAAAATCCTCAATTATCCTCAAATCAAAGCCTAAGTTTCTTAAAAACTTATGAATTGCACATTCAATCAAAAACCCGACCAAACGACGACCGAATGACCTGAAAATTTGCAGACATATCCAAAAATCACATAACGAAGCTACTGCAACTCTTGGAATTCCATTCCGACCCTCGGATCAAAATCTCACCTATCAACCGGAATTCGCCAAAATTCAAAGTTCGCCAATACAAGCCTAATTCTACACCGAGCCTTCAAAATCAATTCCGATCGCACTCCTAAGTCACAAATCATCCCCGAAGCTAACCAAATCACCGGAACTCACATCCGAGCCCTCTAACTATATAGTCAACTTTCGGTAGACTTTTTCAAAACAAGCTTCCTTTTAAGAGGCTAAGTGCCTCATTTCTAACTAGAATCAATCCAATTCTACCGGATCAACTCAAATACTGATATCGAAACATAGAGCAACATAATATGGGGGAAATGGGGTGGTAACTCACGTGACGAAGGGCCGGGTCGTCACATCTTCCCCAACTAAAACAAACGCTCGACCTGGAGTAGGTCACAAAACATACCTAGTGTCTCAAACAAGTGAGGATATCTGCTTCGCATCTCCTGCTCGGTCTCCTAGGTGGCCTCCTTCACGGGCCGACCTCTCCACTGCACCTTCACCGAAGCTATGTCCTTAGATCTCAATCTCCGAACATGACGACCCAAGATAGCCACTGGCTCCACATCATAGGTCAAATAATCATCTAACTGAACTGTACTGAATTTTAACACATGAGACGGGTCCCCAACATACTTCCGGAGCATAGAAACATGGAACACCGGATGAACTCCCGACAAGATGGGTGGCAAAGCAAGCATATAGGCCACCTCCCCAATCCTGCTAAGTATCTCAAAAGGGCCAATGAAATGCGAACTCAACTTCCCTTTCTTTCCAAATCTCAT
>MU672558.1:0-12987 GCA_026770625.1 Nicotiana glauca | reverse complement strand
GATGCCACAATATTATAATGAGATTAAACTCAAATCATCTACTAGTTTATGAAAACACAGATCCTCGGATACTGGATTCCTCTACAAACCTTGCATTTATCCCCACATCAGTTGAGTCCACTCTCTGAAGTGACCCAAATTTTCAAATTACAACACGTACCTTTCACTTACATATGAGATCTTCTAACAATATACATAAGAATCGTACCACTTAAGAACACTCTGCAGGAGATAACCCACCTGCTTCGCCTCAGTTTAGTATTTCAGCACACCTTCCACCATCATATACGTAACACAGCCATTTAGTCTTCCTGAGTCTGAACTCATATCGCCACACGTAATGTACTTCACTTCCCAACTAGGAGACACGAAAGTATTCTTCACGCGCCCATAACTCGGGCTACACATCGAATCACAATAGGAATCGAACACTTAACAGTTCACCTACTATCCTGCAGACTTCTTCATCATTACCAAATCATATAGAAATATTACACAATACCAACATACTCATTCCATAGCTATCCAGCCGCCATTCCCATAATTGGGGACAATACTGAACATATAAGTTCATAACACCAACTCACAAAATCAGCACCTTGGTTCTCAAACCATAAGCAAAGATCCGGCCTCAAGTCCTCCAGACTGGCCCAACATCAAACTCACGGAGATTACATCTCGCCCCCTCGATCGGTAAATCACAAGCCATCAAGGCACATATACTACTGAGCGCTCACGTGCGCATATAGACGTGTGGAAGGAATTTCAAGAGTTATATCTCAAGCTGAATCAAGTATGCACGATAAGAATTCCAAGAAAGTGAAGTTTTCCTAAAGGTTCTGCAGCCTCTCGAGGATAAATACAGACGTCTCCGTACCGATCCGCGAGACTCTACTAACCGGCTCATGACTCATGAGGCCTAGTAACCTAGGCTCTGATACCAACTTGTAACGACCCCAATCCCGATCGTGATGGCACCCAACAAAATTGCTAGGCAAACCCGACCAATTCACACTCACAACTCAACCACACAACCCATTTCCAATTTATAGCATTAAATTATCAAATAATATAGGTCTAACCAGTGATAATAGACAGAAATAGTACGAAAATCATAACAACTACCAATAAAACTCCCAAAGACCTGGGGTCATGAGTCTAGAGCCTCTAAGATAACAAATAATAAATCCTCAGTAATATGGATGTTCACAAATACGGAAATAATAAAGGGATAGGGGAGGAGTCGGGTCCTGTGAACGTCAGGCAGCTACCTCGACAACTCCTGAGAAACTCTGAAGCAGCAATTGGCTCAACTATGCTCCCGAGACACCTGAATATGTACACATGGTGCAGGGAGTAAAGTGAGTACTTCCAACTCAGTGGTAATAGACATATATAATGACTGAAAATAAGAAATTCCGAAAATACCATAATGTAAAGCTAACACTAACAATTTAGCACAGTTAACGGTGAAATGGCAACAAAACAGAAACAGCTAGATCAGACAAACATCAGAACATGAATGCAATGCAATGCACATGACCGCTGCGGCATACGGCCCGATCCATTTGGGTACCCGCGCTCACTGTGGGGGTTCAGACTCCGGAGGGGCTCCTACAGCCCAAGCGCAATATCATCGTAGCATTCGTTGCGGCGTACAGCCCGATCCATACTCAGTCCAGATATATGCACGTAAGCCACACAAGCACAGTCAAGTTTATCATTTTCAGTTCCAATTATTAGGAAATTATAGATTAAGTGTTTCAAACTTTAGAAATTTACTAATTATTTCAAGATAGTGTTTAACTCAGGACTGATATCATGAAAACATGCTAAGCATCATGGAAATAGTGATAATAATCCCTAAGAGATCCAAATAATCGGCACACAGCCCAAATATGCTCATAGAAATTCCAGTAGGAAGCTTACCAATCAATTTCTAATCAATAACAAAGTTCGAACATCGCTCGGAAGGACTAAGCCATAGTCCCCGATCATAAACGACCCCGCACTCACCGGAGAGTACGTGTCTCGCCTTAATATAGCATCACAGTGTGATATACCGGGGTTCCAAACCCTCAGGTCATCATCTACATCTATTACTCACCTCAAACCGGCCACAAGACTAGTCCTCTATGCCTTTACCTCTCGAATCCACCTCCTCGCGCATCGAATCTGGTCAAAACCACAACGAATACATTATATATGCTAAAGAAACATAACCCAATCAAAAGGATTCGAAAAAACCAAAAATCACGAAGTTGGCGAAACCCGAGCCCTGGGCCCACTTCTCAAAAAATTACAAAATTTATATCACCGGATTCCTCGTCTCGCCACGAGTCCATACATACCAAGAACTCCCAAATCCGATCTCAAATGACCCATCAAATCCCAATTTAAATTCTCAAAATCTCAAGCCCTAATTCATCCATTTTAGGCTTAATTCCATGAATTTTAGTGATTAATCCATGTTTTTACACCATAATAATATATTTCGAGTCTAATAATTCAAACGTGGTGAAACTCCTTCGAATTCTCTTCAAAATCGCCCAAGAATCGCCTAAGTCCGAAGTCCAAAATGTTCTCTTCTCTTTCAAAAAATCGTGAAACACTGTTCACTAAAACCCCTGCCAGGTTTCGCTTCTGCGGTCCCACTACCACCTATGCGGGACCGCTTCTGCGGCCAAATGACCGCTTATGCGGTTTTCACTTAAGATGCCAGGCTTCGCTTATGCAACTCAATATCCGCTTATGCGGACCCGCTGAAGCGACCCTTTATGCGGAAATAGCCTGGGCCACGCCTGCCCGCTTCTGCGAACTCCCCGCCGAATCTGCGGAACCGCTTCTGCGGCTCCTTTTTCGCAGATGCGGAAATACCAAAAGACAGAAAGATCAGACATGTAACAATGCTTCAAACTTCCTATTTAACCACCCGAAATCACACCGAGGCCCCCGGGATCTCAACCAAAAGCACAGACATGATTTATTACCTTATTCAAACTTGCTCGAACCATCAAAACACTATCGTTAACATCAAAATCCTCAATTATCCTCAAATCAAAGCCTAAGTTTCTTAAAAACTTCCGAATTGCTCATTTGATAAAAAACCCGACCAAACGACGTCCGAATGACCTGAAAATTTGCAGACATATCCAAAAATCACCTAAAGAAGCTATTGCAACTCTCGGAATTCCATTTCGACCCTCGGATCAAAATCTCACCTATCAACCGGAATTCGCCAAAATTCAAACTTCGCCAATTCAAGTCTAATTCTACACCGAGCCTCCAAAATCAATTTCGATCGCACTCCTAAGTCACAAATCATTCCCCGAAGCTAACCAAATCACCAACACTCACATCCGAGCCCTCTAACTATATAATCAACTTCCGGTTGACTTTTCCAAAATAAGCTTCCTTCTAAGAGACTAAGTGCCTCATTTCCAACTAGAATCAATCCAATTCTACCCGATCAACTCAAATACTAATATTGAAACATAGAGCAACATAATATGGGAAAAACGGGGCGGTAACTCACATGACGCCAGGCCGGGTCGTCACAAGATTAAGAACCTAAAATTGGTCCAAACCCAGCCCCTAGGCCGATGTCTCGAACAAAATTTCCAAAACTTGAAAGCCCGTTCACTCACGAGTCCATACATATGAAATTTATCAAAATCCGACTCCATTTGTCCCCTCAAATCCTCAAACTAAACTATCCAAAATCTCAAGCCCTAACCCCTCATTCCATCCCTAACTTCCACTAATTAATTGTTAAAACAATGTGAAAATACCATAGCTAAGAGTATTAGAGCTCAAGCAACTTGCCTCACTAAAAACCCCTTGAATCTCCCTTCAAAATCACTCCAAAAGCTCTAAAAACTGACTTAAAAATGGTGGAAATGAACCAAAATTCGCGAAGTGTACTATTTATACTTTCTGTATAACGATACCAAATTTGCGGTCCAATTATCGCTTCTGCGATGCCGCACTTGCGGAAAGACCAATGCAGGTGCAAAAATTAACTTAAAATCCGGACCTCGCTCCTGCGGCCTCGAGACCGCATCTGCGCTCACGTAGGTGCCGAAATCCTCACGCTTCTGCGGTTCAGCCTTACACCTGCGCCCTCTCTTCCGCTTCTGCGACCATCGCAAGTGCGGCAACCCCTCTGTCGTGATCCAAGTTCTCCCTCCGTGAACAGTCGTGACGGCACCTAGTTCCTACGACTTTGTAAGCCTAACAAATGCGGGGAAAAAACAATTGCGAAAAGAAGACCATTAAACACCGAGATAACAAAATAAAATAGTGTTTAAGATGCTGACCAACATCAAACAATACAAGAATCTCAACCTAACACTCCCAAAATCCGAAACCCCATGAATCACGGGCTAAGAGTACATAAAAGGCTTTAACTCCAGAAATGTCTATCAACAAGGAAGATACAAAAGGGCTATACTAGTACATAGGATAGAAAGGGATTCCATGGTCTGCGAACACAGCATATATACCTCAAAGTCTCTGTAGAAGTGCCTCGCCTTAAGGGTGATAAGACTGAGTGGAAGTACCCGAATCTGCACACGCAAAAATATGTGCAGGAAAGGGCATGAGTACACTACATCGGTACCCAATAAATGCCAAGCCTAACCTCGGTCGAGTAGTGACGAGGAAGATCAGGGCCCTACCAGTCATATACATTAATATATAAGGAAGATGAGCAGTAGTAAAGAAATACTAATAATGAGAGAAACAACAACCACAACCAAGGCAAATAATCACAGATGGTATACAACTCAACATAGAGATAAGAACCGGGGGTCTACCTGGATCCCGTCCTGTAGCCCCAAAAGTAAATAATCAGTGGATCTCCCAGGTGCTATCCCGTAGTCCATATCACTGTGCAGGGGGATCTGCCAAAATACCACATCCGTAGTCCCAAATAAATAAATAATGGGCATCTACCGGGAACTGCCCATAGTCCCAATGTAAACACGTAACAACAACACAAGAATAATCGACTCAATTCAGCTTAATATCAAAATAGATAAGTAATTCTAACCTAGCATGTTGCACAGAGTTCAGATAAGTCAGTTTGAACAAGCAGGCAATTTAGTCATTTAGGCATGCTTTCCTAAGCTAACAGTAAGCTCAAAGTTCAAATAGTGTAAACAGTGAAGAAAAATACGAAATTATAGATACTTAAATGAAAAATAGAATTTTCAACAAGCAGCACAAGTACGCGCTCGTTACCTCACATATAAGGCATTTCAAATATCACAGTACCAAATCCTAAGGGGAGTTCCCCCACACAAGGTTAGACAAGCCACTTACCTCGAACCAGCTCAATCAAATCTATACCACGTTCTTGCCACGAGTATCCAACTCCAAATGGCCCAAATCTATTCAAAGTAATTGCATAATGTAAATAACACTTCAAGTAACTAATTCAACTACTTAATTCTAAGCTAATACGCGAAATTAGGAAAAATGACCAAAACGCTCTGGACCCACATCTCGGAATTGGGTAAAATTTACAAATTCGTAATTCTCATACTTTCACAAGTTCATTCATACCAAAAGTACCAAAATCGGACTCAAATGGTCTCTCAAATCACCACTCAATGCTCTCCAATTAACCAAGCCCTGACCCCCAATTTTCCACTGATTTTCCTTCAAATTTCATGCTTACAATGATAAAAATTACCATAATAACGAGCTTAAGAATCAAGGACCTTAACTCAATGAATCCCTCTGAAAATGCCCTCCAAAGCTTCACCCCGAATGAAAAATTGAAAGAAATGGTCAAAAATCGCGAAGGGTGGAATTTATAGTTTCTGCCCTAGTAAAATCGCACCTGCGGTTAAATAGTCGCACCAGCGGAACTGCACCTGCAGTCCAAGGTGTGCACCTACGAACTTCACTTAAAACACCAGGGCCGCACCTGCGCAAGAAATCCTGCATCAGCCCAATCGCAGGTGCGACCAGGACCTCACTTCTGCGATCCCAGCTTGCCCCTCTCTTGGCCGCATATGCGGCTTCCTATCTGCTCATGCGTGCCCGCACCTGCAGTCCCCTAGGCGCAACTGCGCTTATAAAAGCAACAGAACTCCTTCAACTGCCAAACTCAACACAAAATCACCCGTTAACCACCCGAAATCACCCCGATGCCCTCGGAACTTCAACCAAAGGCACGAGCAAGTCATATACCACCTTCCAAACTTGTACCAATCCTCAAAATACCTAAAACAACATCGAAATACCGAATTAACCATAGATTCAAGCCTAAAACTCTAAAGACTTCCGAATTCCGCTTTTGATCAAAAAGTCTATCAAACCTCGTCCGAATGACCTAACTTTGCACACACATCCCAAATGACACGACAGACGTACTGCGACTTCCGGAACTCTATTCCAACCCCGATATTAAAATCTTACTACCGAACCGGAAACTTCAAAAATTCAACTTTCGGCATTTCAAGCCTATTAAAGCTATGGACCCCAAAAACACAATATGAACACGTCCCTAAGCTCAAAATCACCCAACGGAGCTAACGGAACTGATGAAATTCCATTCTGAGGCCGTCTTCACACTGCTCCGACTAAGGTACAAACTCTAAAGCTTAAACTCTCATTTAGGAAATATTACGAAACTCAAAAGGAAACCTCCCAGCAACTCAGAATAGCAGAAATAAATACGGTAGCTAATAGGAGATCGGGGCGTTAATTCTTAAAATGACTGGCCGGATCGTTACACCCTCGAACCTACGGACTCTACCAACTCTTCTTCCTATCGCTCCTGCGATCAAATTCCTGCTTCTGCAACTCGTACCTGCGGCTCCCTCTCCGCATGTGCGGTTATTACAGCTGAGTTCCAAACTTCAGCCATTCTCCAAACCTCAAACTCGATTCGTTGACCACCCGGAACACACCCGAGGCCTTCGGGACCTCAAACAAACATATTAACATATCCCATAACATCATTCATACTTAGTCGAGCCTTCGAATCACTCAAAACAACATCAAAACACCAAATTACACTCGGATTCAAGCTTAAGAACTCCTAAACTTTCAAATTCCGCAAACGATGCCAAAACATATCCAATCACGTCTGAATGACCTATCAAATTTTGCACACATATCACAAATGACAGCGCGAACCTATTCCAACTTCTAAAATTCCATTGTGACCTCGATATCTAAATTTTCACTGCCGACCAAAATTGCCAAAATTTTAACTTGGCCAATTCAAGCCTAATTCTGCCATGGGCCTCCAAATCACATTCTGAACGCGCTCCCAAGTCCAAAATCACCTAACGGAGCTAACGAAGCTAACGAAACCATCCAAATACAAATCCGAGATTGTTTACACATAAGTCGATATCTGATCAATTTTTCCAACTTAAGCCTTCACAAAAGAGACTAATAGCCTGTTTGGCCAAGCTTATTTTTGGTCAAAAGTGCTTTTTTTTTTGCCAAAAGTACTTTTGGCCAAAAATTGAGGTGTTTGGCCAAGCTTCTAGAAGAAAAAAAAGTACTTTTGAGGAGAAGCAGAAACAATTTTGGAGAAGCAGAAAAAAGTAGCTTCTCTCCAAAAGCACTTTTTTGAGAAGCACTTTTGAGAAAACTATACTTAGAAGCAGTTTTTAAAAGCTTGGCCAAACACTAATTGCTGCTCAGAAGTGTTTTTCAAACTAATTAGCCAAACACAAACTGCTTCTCACAAAAAGTACTTTTGAAAAAAAGTGCTTCTCAAAATAAGCTGATTTGGCAACTTGGCCAAACAGGCTATAAGGCTTCATTTGTGTTTTTAAGATTAAGACGTCTGAATCTGAATACACATCTGAATATCAAGATGTGTGTTAAGATTAAGACATCTGAATCTGAATACACCTCTTAATATATTAAGATGTGTATTAAGATCTGAATAGAAATAATTAAGACTTTTTGATTTTTATCATCTAAATCTATAAAATTTATTTTTATTTGAATTAATAAACACAAAATTCAAATGAAATACTAATTAATCTAATATTTTATCAATAAAATATATAGTTTTTAAAAATATGATAGTTGTTGGTGGTGATGGCTAACGGGTGAATGCCGACTAGAGGGGGTGATTGGTGGTAGTTTTGATTGATGAATAATTAAGAATGGTGGTGGTGGACGGTGATAGTTAATAATGGCGGGTGGTGGTAATACTTGTGACTGAGGAAAGTGGTGGGTGGGTGGTGGTAGATTATAATAATGGGCAGTGCCGGCTGTAGTTGTTGATGGTGATGGGGTGGTCAGTTGTGGTAGTTGAGTTGGATGAATGTTGATTGTGGGTGAGAATGATATATGATGGTCAGAGTGGTGGGGATAGTGGGTGGTGATGATCGATAATGGTGTCGGCTATAATTAAAGATGATGGTGGCGTGGTGGTGGGGGTGGTGGTGGTGGTTGAGTATGGTGGTGGTGGCGTGGTGGTAGTTGATAATAGTAGGCAGCGATAATTAATAATGAATATGTGATAGCATCTTAATGAAATTAAGTCTCAGTTATAGATCTTAATCATACAGACCTATTCAGACCCATTAAGTGGTTGTGAAGTAAAGAAAAACAGACACACTTAATGACTATGATCTGAATAATTAAGATTCAGACTTTAAAAACAAATGCACTTAATATTTGAGATCTGAATGATTAAGATTCGGACCTCCATTAAGTGCAAGCAAATGAGGCCTAAGTGTCTCAAATCCTCTCCCGAAACCACTCCAAACCTGAATCAACTGACTCAACATATCATAATATAGCCGAGGAACACAAAAAGAAGCAGAAATGGAAAAATGGGGATGTAACTCACAAAATGATTGGCCGATTCGTTACAATTAGTATTATATCTAAAGATGATTTTTATGACATTTTATAAGTAATGATCTCTTTAATATTAACTAGTCAAAAACACTATTAAAAGGAAGTTAAAAATAAAAGAGACAAAAAGCGCATGAATAATTTCAGGCGCGACTCAAAAAGTACGACTTGCTCTTCAAAACCTGATGTTTCAGCACTTCTCTAATCGATTCCATATCAAATAGGATTCAAAATTAAGAATATCGTAAAGCAAATTATTTTCAAGGCATGTTCTTGAAATTTGTTATTGTTCTCTCTCTGTATATATATTCCAAATAATAAATGAAAATTTTTATATTGTATATATATCACCTAGTTATAACCAAAAAATGGACCCATATTTTGAGGAGCAAATAGCATTCATAGTCACTCGGACCAAACCTATAATATTTAGTAGCCCAAAATTGCAATACACATTTAGCAACCCAAAAATAATTTTAGTGGCTAGCCCAAAAGTACTGCTTTCTGGCTTTCTATTCTTCCAATTGAAGCTCCAGCTCCCTTTCCTCTCTCTTCTTCCTCCTCCGCCATTTCTCGGAATTAGATCTACCTTCGGCAGGCGGCTCAATTATATAAATTTGTCCGACAAAGAATGAATAGACCTTCTTGTAATTTTCTACAATGAAATTAAATAAGATAATGTCTAAAACATCTTTGCTCAACTTTGTCTTAATGCTTCAAAGTCACAAAATTATTTTTCATGATAAAAATGTGTTTAGTTATTTTTTTATTGCAAAAAGTTATTTAATGCATTTCAATGTGATTCTTAGGTAAATTTATTACTTTTACATTATAAAAAATAATTTAATAATATATTTTAAAATTTTAATACGGTACTAAAACACTTATTTTTGGGGTAATTTGACTAAATGACCTTGCAAATTTACAAAGAAAGAATATACCAACTGTAAATGGATGTTTAGGTGGCTGCATAAAAATGTATATCTTAAACTCACTTATTTTTATTTTTTTTGGGTTAAAACTGTAAAGTATTATCATAGACAACTAAAGAGCACGGTAGAGAATTTAACCACCTTCTAAGAAAGGTGTTAACATCTGCAAAGCCTTAAACGGGAAGAAACATGTATTTCCAGGAATTCAAGGGCTGCTGAATTTGTTTTAAAAGTGAAAAAGGAAAATCATTGGCTAAAGAGAGAGGGGCAACCACCTTTGAATAAAAATCTCAAGCTCTCTATTATAGCCTCATTTTTTTCTGGGCTAACTTTCTTTGCTAGGGAAATCCTTTGGTTTTCACCAAATAAATTTCTTTTTCCACATGTATGTCATTAGTTGATTTTTATGGGAATCATAATTCTAGGCCCACCATTAGTATATATTTATATGGATATTTATGTATTCCTTTCGCTAAAAATAAATTTGAATATTGGTATATTACAAAATATATACAAAATAGACTGTCATTATATAATTTATATATAATAGACTGTCATTATACAAAAAATATACAAAAATAAACTATCATTATACAAAAAATATATTAAATAGAATGTCACTATACAAAATATATATAAAATAGACTGTCACTATATAAAAATATACTAAATAGACTACCACTATACAATTTATATACAATAGACTGTCACTATATAAAATAGACTGTCACAATACAAAATATATACTAAATAGACTGTTACTATACAAAAAATATACAAAATAAATTGTCACTATACAAGTTAGACTGTTGATATACAAAAAATATACAAAACAGTCTGCCACTATAAAAAAAATATACAAAATACACTGAAAAATACAAGATACACTTATATACAAAATAGACTGTAACTATACAAAATATATATTAAATAGACTGTTACTATACAAAAATATACCAAATAGACTGTCACTACAAAAAATATACAAAACAGACTATCAATATATAAAAAAATATACAAAATACACTTATATACAAAATTGTAATAGTATATATATAATTTTTATACATTTTATAATAATTTATATATAATTTTTTGTAATATAAACTGAAAAATACAAGATATACTTATATACAAAATTTATACAATGTGTATATAAAATATTTAATATATATATATATATATATATATATATATATATATATATATATATATATAAAAGTATCATCCAACTACCCCATTAAATCCAGATTCACCATCGATACTCACTGTAAAAGTTCTTCACCCACAAGAAGAAGAAGAACAAGAAGAAGAAGCAACAACTTGACTATAAAACCCCACGACTTTTGCTTCCACTCTTGTATCATGCATCGTAATTGAGTAAATCTTTTTAATAGTAATTGAATTAAAAAATTTGTGATTTTTTCAGATACTCAAACAAATTTTTCTAGTGAGAAGTATAAAAAATAAAGAGAAAAATATTGATCTGAAATAGGATATAGAGAAGGGACGAAAAATGAAAAAAAAGAAATAATTAAAAAAAAATAAAAGGAAGACGAAGAAGACAGGAAGAAAGAAGATGATATGAATGAATGGTAATGGAAATAAAAAATTGGATAGAATGAAAGAAAGATAAGAAGGAATGCATGAATGAAAGAAAGATAAAAAGGCTATGATTAAATGTTGTCTCGGGAAGATAAATGCATTGGAAATTAATAATAGCTACAAGTTGTAAATAAATTGGACCGAAAGGCCACTTTCTTTCAATGAGTGAAAACATGAGCTATTAAAATTTTGAGAGGTTATAGAGGATAATTTTTCTTAGTCGATGAGGCCTATTCTTCTCAACCCGTTGTTCCAAACTTTCAATCTCAGCAAAGCCATATGACGCACACTCCTTTTCCCATTCTTCACTTCTTTCTCGTTTCTCGGTGTGAAGTATCCATCGCCATTCACCAGCAACAATAAGTTGAGTGAGTGTGGTAAAAAAAAGTCAAGCATGTATGTAGGCAAGAACTTAAGAAACCATATTTATAAAATTTAGGAGGTGAAAATCATATCAAAGAGATAATCTACCATTGCTCAAAAAGTCTTAGAGAAATGAGTTTAAATTTTGGATATGATTTTTATGAAAAATTTAGAATGATCTAATTTCTTAGCTTACTTCAATCGACTTACGATGTACTTTTACGTACGAAAATATGAGGTGTAACATGAGCGGTTAAGACCGGAGGACATTTCGCACAATGATCACACATCTATTGGTAGAGGGTTTAGATAAAGTAGCTCGCAAAGAGGGAGTGCCCTGGCTGATACAACCCAGATATGGGTCTGGACGACCCAAGAGCCCGCCACTAGAACCCAACCATTAAGAGGCTTAGGTCCAAGGGACAAATCACTTTTTTTTAGAGAAAAAAACTAAATTTATTGAGGAAGATCAGTTGTAAAGGAAAACCTATAGTCAAACAGAGAATCGCAGCCGAAGTTTGCTAAAGAGTCTGCCACTTTATTGTTTTCTCTAAATGTATAGACGATTTTGAAATGGCCAACCGAGAATTTGGCTGAAATGAAGCTCCGCGATTTTGGAGTCAACAACGACTTTATGAGCTTGATGAATGTAGACTAAAATAGTAGTCACCAAATTTGACTATATTTTTTAATGAAGGCGAATTGATAAGAAAAAGTACTTTCATATGTATAAAAGACAAGGCCACTTCTGTTTACCGCCCTTCCCATGGAGCCGTACATGGACGTTACCGCTCATACAGCTTCCAACCAGCAACCAATTAGCCTTCCTCTACAAGAAATGGAAGTGTGGATGAATCGACATCAAATATAGAATTGTGTTGTACGCGATCTCCATTTTAGTAGTACTAGCTATTCACTCCACCCTTTCAGCAAGGGTTGACGTGGTCTCCAAAAATCTTCTTCCGACCGGTGGTCCGTTAAGTCCTCTAGCCTAGGGTAGTTGGTGCGGACAAATAAGCAACCCGCAACGAATAGGAAAGGTATAAAAATGCTAAAAACTAAAATTATAAGAAGAAACTTACCAAAAAAAGAAAGAAATTTAGAACAACAAAAACACTATCAGACATAACACTTCATCCATCTCAATTATACGTCAAAATGATTTTTCTGATCATTGATCACGCCCAAAGTATATCCTCTAAATAGGATTCTGCGGACGTTGCAAATAAAACCCAAGTATTAA